>MEJB01000071.1:567161-599882 GCA_001752375.1 Rhazya stricta
ATTTTATATGGATAGAAATTATGCTTGGACTCTTAGGATTCATAATTCACTAAAATATTTCCCATTAGAATCCTTCTAGCAGCGAGAGATATAGCCTAATCTTTATAGTTGTGTCAATCTGATCAAGCAAAGCTGGACTCTAACCTACCTTCCAATTTTCAACATTCCTTAGGGAAGTAAATTGAATCATATGAGTGACGTTAATCATACGTATAGATTCCTTAGGATCTTAGGGATATATAGAAATTGATTTCCCCGGGGATATATAAAAGTCAAGATAGATATAATTATTTTTCAAACCTTGGTATCGAGGGATTATAGGAGATTAGTTTTGATATTTTATCCTAGCACTTAAAATGTAAATTTGTAACCACTTTAAGAGCTGAACAAGAATTATTTCGTAATTTCTTTTAGGATACGAAAATCAAGAAAGTGAGCCAGTTAAATAAGCACGCAACCAGGTGAGCTCCTTTTGTCTTTCAAAACTACAAATAAGTGTGGTTTTTATGCTACTCTAGAAATACGTTTTCAAATATTCTTGAATACTTTAATGTGAATTCGTCCATCTTTAAACTTCTCAATAGTTCATGGTTTATACTCTACATATGTTTTCAAGAATTCTTGTACATTTTGAACATGAATTCCTTCTGATTACGTATTTTCTCGAAGTATGTAACTTTATATGATAAAAATATGTCTCAATTCTTCATTTTACAATTTGATAAAAAGAAATGTCTCTTGATGTTTTTAAATGACACAACACCTATTTACCAAGATTCATTCTTCGTGACTCAAAATGAACAGATACTCCTGATACTTTAAAAATTTCATGAAAATTACTTGAGCCTAATTTTGCATGAATCCTTGTGATAATAAGGTGAGTACTCTGTCAAAAGTCTCATGAAACTACCCGAGCGAGCAAAGTATTGTGCTTAGCTGGTCATCGGTACGAGTACCTCTTGAGCTGTCAGTGTCAGTTCTTGAGATAATCGTATGGCATATCCGGTGGATATATGCTATGGAAAACTGGGAATACATTGGGCAGACGGTTGTGCCCCACATATCTACTATTTACTTGGCGGACGCTCGTACTCTTGGTTAGAAGTTTCGACCCGAGGTAAGCGATTTGTATTACCCTGCTAGCGGGTACTCTTGCTTGATTGATGAGGATATAAGATTGAAAGTTAYGTGTGTAGTATAAGGATATAAAGCTGGTAACACTGATCTTGTGGAGCATATCTTTGACAATTACCAGGTGCATCTCCTGTTTTATAACGACAAAGTATTTACTATGAGGTTTTTTATTTTTAATATGCCAAATTATCCTGCAAAAAGATAGTTCTCCATCATTCACACTGAGATCTATGTGGTGTTCCTAACCATTTCAAAATTATATATACATGCTTGATAATCGGTTTTTGTCTAGTTTTCTTATCTATGACTCRATCTTTTTCTTGCAAATTGTGAAATACTCTTTATAGTACTTGATTTATAAAGTACATGCACACCTGCACTTGGAACTCACTGGCATTAATTTCTTTCCTCACGTTTTAATGATGGATGACTAAGTTTTATAAGCAGCAGAGGTACGTCAGAGAAATTTCGGGAGTCTATGTATTAAAATAAGCCTRGCACTAGCTTTTGCTCMTTACTCTTTGTACTAGTATTGGACTTATTTGGCTTTAATCTATGTTTTAACCTTGTTAAATGTATTTTAAGTTTTCAATATTGGGATTTACTTTATTTATTTAGCGGTTGTAYGTGCTTGCACCCTGATTATCAAAAGGCAGGCGACGCCTGTATAGCCCTAGTGATAACTAGGGGAGGGCGGTTGCTACAATTGATATCAGAACCTCGGTTTTGAACGTAGAAGAACTTGTGGATCTAGTGACTTGAGACATGGCATAGTTGGGGATAGTTAAGATAGGATTACTTCACCCATCTCAATTACAAGAGTCGAGGCCTGAAAACTCTCGTATTTGAGGCTGATGCACTAATAGAGGATCTAATTGGGGGATCCCTCTCTCAAATAATAAACTTAAACAAAATCCTTCATCACAAAGTACACATAGCGCATTGTCAGCGATCATAATTGCCTATGCCTTACATTGAATCCTAAAAGTTTGTGTAAGAAATATTTATAATAGAAAAYTACATGCCAAGGTATGTTAAAAATGTCAGTTGCAAAAGTTGCATAAATTTTCCAATAATACGATGTTTGCAAATGTTGTTTGATTAAGTCTTATCGCAACTAAAGGTAAAATGTCATCCCTATATGTTGCCTCAAATTCTTATTTATTACGATATTTTCACCCAATGTATACAAACGTCGACGTACAATGTGTTTATGGCAACAAATATTTGGAAATGACATCGTAGATGTTGCATAAATTTCACATATCCCGACATTTGAAATACAAAAGTCATTAAATCCATTCTTATTGCGACTCAAAACATATCAAAACACTGTCATTTCCATGAAAATCCCTTTTTACAGAACTCTTGACAATCATGAAGATGTTTAATGTATCGCCGATTTGTTTGACGTAGCTACTCTCTATTCTCAAAAAACTGACTGGTAACAAAATAATGGTTGAAATCTGGCCAAATATCTTCTTCCTCCTCTGGAGAATCAATATAATCATCCTGCACAAGAGCCACATTGAACACTTATTAGTTGTTTAAAAGGCCAGAAATTACCTAAATCTCCTTCGTCGTTGCCCGAGAAGAACTAGGAAAATCCCAAAAGGGGGGAAAAAGGAAAAAAAGGAAATAAGGAAACGAACCTCCTCCTACTTCCTCTGGTTCTCCCTGTTGCTGTTGTAGGTTTTACTGAATACAGAAGGTCTATTGCCATTTGCCACTGTGCTATGGTTGATTACCTATATATAGTGGTTTAGGAAAACATTCAGGTTTACATAAACATGATCCTGAACCACTAGTTAGATCTTTTATAAGGTTACCTTCTCCTGCAAATTCTAATCTTATGGTATCTATAGCTCTAGATATCAAGTTTGCAATGTAATCATCAATATTAAATAACATATTACTAGCTCTTCACTTGGATTTTGTCAAAATCTTAATGCACTATTAACTAGACTTTGTTTGATAAAATGTTTAGTACTATCATAATCCATTTTATTGATTATAATTGATTATAACCATTATCCTAGTGGTTATCTCCCATTTATCTATGGCTTCTTCTGTATTACTAGTATATTCTAAATCCAGATATATCTCCGGAGGGGTTAATCGGTTCTTTTTTCATATCTTCTAGTGGGGTAGATTTTAAAGAACTTATTCTTGCATATCCTCTGCTAGGATATCCCATCCACTTCTTATTTATAGGGTCTCTAATACTAGTACTGGAAATATCATTTATATTAAGCTTCCAATTTATATCATATTTTAATTATTGGAACGGTTTTAAGATTAATGAAGGTATCTTGATTTTCCATTCAAGATAACTATTTTCATATCTTTCCGAATCATGTTTAATGTCTCTTCACAAACTCCTGAAATTTGGTAATACTTGTAAATACTATAATCTATGTAAGTAGCAAGATTTTCTGCTTCCCTACAAAATACTTGTTCATCTATCTTTATTTTTTCTGAATATCTGATCACATATTAAATAGTCCATTTTTTGAGGTGCATCATAATACTAGTTTTCATTGTCTACCGAATTGATGCCGGTGTAGCATCAAATTATTCCATTCTTCAACATATCTATTTTCAAATTCTAGAAAATCTTCATCTAAAATGTATTCATCTTCATCATTTAGGGTTAAATTGTTCATTTGAATATCTATATTATAAATCAATTATCATGGCTTTGATACCAATTTCAAGGCCAAACATAGCTTGTTTAAAAATCATAAAATATTTCACCAGTTTCTAGAATAACTAAAAATGAATCCAGGATAATAATGATACAASAAATTATCATTCTATCTAAATATCCAAACATCAAGACATAACAAATTTCTCAATACTAAAGAAAAGGGACCAATATGCTTTTGTTCCTTTTTCGCTTTGACCATATATATTCCTAGGCATTCGATGAGACTTTTAATAGGCATTTCAGCCCCAACATGGTATTCTCAGGTAACCTCCCTTCCCTTATCGTTCCTTTAAAAATACTAAACACAGCCTGGTTTAGTTTTCTACCTCCAGGCGTAAGGATGAGATAAGAAACAGTAGCTATTTCAAAAAAAAAAAAAAGAAACAAAATGAGAGAAAGACTTGTTAGACCTCAAGACGATATTTAGACATAAATACTTATATCTTTATTTCAAGGAAATAGTTTACAAGAGGAAAGATTACATATCTTTCAACTGATACCTTCTAATGACCAACTAACTTCTATATATAGTTGTAGTCGGATATGAATTTGGATTTCATTTACATTCTATAGTTTCAATAATTTTTTCTAGTGCTATCTTATCTAGTTTCACTGTTGCTAGTGTTATCACATCTACTTATCTGGTTTAGCCGCCTTTGTTGCTTTGTAGCTTCTGGAAGGAAAGCAATTTTCCTTTTGTCATGTTGTGCCATTTATGCTGTCTTATCAACTTCCGTTTGTGCTTGAGATGGCGATATCAATTTTTTGTTTATCAGGAGAACATGTTGGAGCTTCTTCTGAGCCTGTGGACTTGATTTAATAACTCCCTTATCAATAAAATTTATCTTGGTTTGTAATACTGACTGACAGCGAGAGGAGTAGTCTTCTCGGGGGATATCGTTACCGAAGAGTGCATCTTTTTTCACTATAAGTGCAAAATCCTCTTTTGAAAACARCTTTCGTGCCTTGTAAAGCTACATTTGATTTAACAGCTCTTCTTTAATAAAATCTTTTTTTGTGAATTTAAAAAATTCCTTTCGTCTTCTGTCAACATCAATGGAGATTGAATCTACCTTGCTTAGWTGTATTAAATGGTGGGCTGGATATTTGTCTTCTTGATGAAAATCAGGACCTGCTAATAAAAACTTCAAGACTAATATATCTTTTGAAGAAATAGTACGATTATTTAGATAACAATCTTTAACTCCTTTAATTCAGTGAGGTAGAAGATATATTTCTGAAAAATATGGAGTGGGCTTAGATATATAGAGTTGAGTGCTCCAAAATTATAACAATATTTGATTTCCTTGGGTGAAGCATCTTGAAAATAATTAATTTTGGGATAAATTCTAGAGAAATCCATCCATTTAATATATGTGTTTGATAAATAATATAAATCTTTCATTATCGATATCTGATGTTCTACTGCCATGAGGAGTGTATCATTTGGAACTCTTCCACTAGAGATATGTGCCCCTCTTTGAGGTTTTAGTGAAAGGTTCTCATGAGCATATTTAGAACAGTCTTGCTCAGCAGGTTGATCTACCATTTTCTCTTTCGATCAAGAAGGAGCATCTATCTTTTCAAAATCAATCTTGTTATAGTAGTAATTCTTTTGGCAACTTTTCACTACACGTTAATAATTYTTTTTCATTTATATGATATATGGACAAAGTATCAGAAAAGATTCGCCAATAGTACCTACAAATACTTTCTCCCATTTTTTCTTTATCTTTATTATAATCTAGTTTAGGTGTAGTTTAGGAAGGTTTTACATTTATCTTTAATCTTTTTTGCTTCATCCTCTAGAGGGAGTAAATTCAAATATCTTATTCTTTTTAAGTAAATGTTGAAAAGGTTTCCTTAAATTGGCTAAATAGTAAATGAAATATGAGGCATAGTTTAAAATTCCTAAGAGACTTTGTACTTATTTTTTATCTTTTAGTTTATCAGGAAAAGCTGAATTTTTTTCTAGGATGTGACTTTGCAATTTTATTCATTTTCCATCTATTTGAATATCTAAAAATTCTATCTCATTTTGAATAATTTAGTTTTCTTTTCGAAGAGAGCTAATCCATATTGTATACATAAATCAACAAAAGTATCTAGATGCTTTAAATGGGGAGAATAATACTAATATATCATCAACATAAACATATATAAAGYGATAATCTTTAAATATAGTATTCATTTTTCTTTGAATTATTTAGGGAGCATTTTTGTAATTCCAAAGGCATTGCTAGCCATTCATACTGACCTTGAGGAGTTGAGAAAGCGGTATAAGGTATGTTATCAGGATGCATTTTTATTTGTCAAAATCCAGTTTTACAATCAAAATTAGAGAATATCTCTTTTATCTCTAGTCTAGTTTATTAGACTTTCTTTACGAGGTAATTAAATTTTTATAGTTAATTGCTGTCCAAGCTTTACTTCTAATTATCTCTGCATCATTTCTTATCATACAAGCTTGAGAACTATGAGGAGATTGACGTTATCTTATCAATTTTAAATCAAGTAATTCTTTTATTTGTTGATTTAGAATTATATCTCATTGGAGTTACTCTAATAATTTTATTTTTATCTTTCATTTCTATTATGGCTTTAATCTGATTTTTATGCRAAAATTGTAAAGGACATTCTAAATAACATAATCGCAATTTGATAGTGATTTGCTCCATGATTAACTCTAATTGTTAACATGATATTGTAACAACGGTGTTCCTTTGGGAAAAATCGATTTCTTAATAAATTAATTGTACATTTAACAATTAAATAACAAAACATAAATAATACCATTGACAATATCAAAATGAATTAATAACACATTTAACAAATTAATAACAAAACATAAAAATATATTGACAATATCAAAATGAATTAATAACACATTAAATAACAAAACATAAATAATGGCTATGAATAAGAAAAGAAAAAAATGAAAAAAGAGAAAAATCGAGAGAAAAGAAGGGTCCGGTCAGGGACCCGATGGGACCTTTAAGCAGTCTAGCCAGATTCTTGACCAGACTCCTTAAAGAGTCTAGTTGGTTGTCGGGAGGGACTCCTTAAGAGGTCCAACCAACCGAATGGAGGAACTCTTTCCAGAGTGAGAAATTTAATTTTTTTTGAATTTTAAATGAAATTTATCTCAAAGAGATGATATTTGGATCGAACAGTGAATCCATAACTAAAGTCGGCGCCAAAATGTCATGGAAATGCGTAAAAGTGAGTGAAAAGAAATTGAGTGATAAAAGTCTAAGTCTTTCTATTGTATTCGAAAAAAGAAAGTAGTGAAAAAGTAGAGAGAAAAGAGAGGATTTTTTGAGAGAGCGAGTTGTGTAAAAGTTGTAAGAAGGACAGAAAATGTAAAAGAAGTTGCTACATTGAGTAAAAACTCACTGCATTTAGTTCGAGATTTCTCATTTTCCTTTCAAAATTACAATAATGACTTTTGCACTTTTGATACCTCTTAACTAACCTTGATGTGCATTTATTGCGAATCAAATTGATCCCTTTAGCGCAATCCTTRCATTAGGTATGCTAGAAAAGCAAATTATTAATTAGATGGAAGGAACAAATTAATCTATAAAATTTGATAGGTTTAACTTGATTGTATTGCTGTGGTTAACGATGGTTATTTGCATAGGGAAGGGTGTGAAGAATGCTCCCTATGTATAAGGTTTATTTTTTGAAGTATATACTTTTTTTTGATATTTTTTAAAAAATATTTTAAAAATTAATATAATATTTTTATTTTTAATAGCCTCAATAAGCAAAATCTATAGATCTTTAAAAAAGTAATCTTCAAATACTTTTCTAGGTGTATACTTTAGGATCTATCATAAACTCTGGTTCATCATTGTAACTTCAATTGTAATTGATTGAAAATTAAGAAAAAAAGAAAATGGCAAAGAGAATAAGGCATAATAAAACACATATGGCATAATTTAACCTGAAAATCTAGATAATAACTTAATTTCGGTCYAGACCCTATATTTCCAGCGACTCTTGGTAATCAACGCAAGGACACGCTTCTTTCTTTCCAGTACTGGCAAATCAACCAGCGTTTCCCCAAATCCATAATTATAAAAATAAAAAAATCCCCTCTCTTTCACTCTCTCATTCACATAGTACCCGAATCTGTTTCTTCAATTCAGGGTTTCCGATAAAATTTTCTGTCGATTTTAAAACCCTAATTCTTATTCTGATTCAGTGGAGTAAGTTTTAGGAGCTTCTCCAATGCAGGAAGTCGGCGGAGCCGACGAAGTGGGTGGCAGTGCTGGTGGTGGTGGGAGGAAGGCGGCGGACAGGGGTGCAGCAACGTCGTTTGAGGTTGCGGGTGGGCGGCAGAGGTTTGCAGTAGAGTTGAGGCCAGGGGAGACAACAATTGTGTCGTGGAAGAAGCTTCTCAAGGATGCCGGTGTTAGTAAACCTAAGGGGGTTGATGGTGGTTCTGGCCCGAAACCGGTAGCGCCTTCTTCATCTACTGGTCAGGTCAACAGTAATAACCCTCGTTCTTCTCCTCATCATCCCCACCCTTCTCTGGACGCTCGGTTTCCGCCTGTAAGTGCTGAATTTTCGATTTTGCATTCTGCATTTGGTACAATTACGGTTTCCTTGTAGAAGTTAATTGGTATATTTAATGTTTCCAAGGGGCAAGCTGGGGAAAATGAAGGGAAAGATGCGCAGCCGCCAAATCGCTTGAACACCGTCATTGAAAGAATTGAGCGATTATATGTGGTATGTGTTCTACTTCTTGATTAGGAATTTAGCTTTTTGGTTGTTTTCTTGTGAATTGCATGTGAGTTAATAAATAAATTAAATCCGTGAAATATATCTTCTATTGTTCATTTGTAGGGTAAGGCTAGTAGTGACGAAGAAGATCTTAATGACGTTGTTCCTGATGATGACGAGTATGACACTGAAGATTCCTTCATAGATGATACTGAGCTGGTGAGTAAAYCCATTATTCTTTTGTTTTATCATGTGTTCAGTTAATTTCTTTCTTGGCTTTCTGTGGTAAGGTTCACAATTTTAGAGATATAATTGCCACGTTTTATTTGTTTCTTGTTGTGCAGGATGAGTATTTCCAGGTTGATAATTCAGCAATAAAACATGATGGGTTTTTTGTCAATCGGGGGAAGTTGGAGAGAGTGTAAGTATCTGATTTATGAATCTCTTTCTGTAGTACCAGTTGTTGTTTTATAAGATTTGTATGGCTKGTCAGTTTGGGCCTGTGCATACAATGTTAGGGTGTTTCACTTAGCACTTCCCTTTGGAATCTTTCTTGAGGGGCATCAATTTGGATGTTGGAACTTACTATCTGTTGAAGATGAACATCTAATCTTGCAATAGGCTGTGAAACCATTCTGATTTCTGTTTTTATTGAAATAATGAGGACATGTGTTTTGATTATACCATACGAGTAACTTGTCATTATGGACATCCAGTGGAATTACTCTTTCGTAAAGAATTGACACTCATGCTTTAGAAGCAGCAAAGAATGCTCTATGTTTTTCTTTTTTGGAGCTTAAGTGTTGGATGGTCTTTCTGGGCTTTGGAAACAGGATGTACTTATTAAAATAGCTCCCATAAAAAAAATTCAGCTCTGCATCTTTTGGGAACAAACAGGCCCAAAACTATTGCTATTGGAGCATGCTGTGTTATTTGTATTAAAAAAAAAAAAAAATTCTTGATGTTCATTTTGGTAGTTGGAAATGCATTGCTGATGTAACTGTATGCAGTTGTAGGTCTTTCTTTCTGCCTAATAATCCAAAAATCCCCAGTTTGTGCTTCTTGAGAGGAGATATGGTTTTCATCTTTGCCAGTAGAAGCAAGGATATCCTTCCAATCTTAATCAACTCAGTTTGCCATGCTGGTTTGTGATTTTGGGTGTAGCACTGAATTCTTGTTATGCTTTCCATACTTTTGTTCTCGCTATTCTGTTGCCATTTTGTCATGTCTGGTGGATATCTTCTCCTTTTGTTATGGCCTTTGTTTGTTCATTGTCTTTATCTTTTATTTTTAATCTCTGTAATTTGTAGCTCTCATATTTTCCAACTTTGTGCTSTGCAGTATATTTGKTTATTTTCCTATTTTTCTTGTGAGGAAATGAAATAAAGTTAATRGTCTTGGGAAAAGATGCTTTKTATTTGTCATTTAAGCTAGACAATTTATCTTTTAGTGAAAATGTTTTAGGCTTCTCATGGTCATGGTTTTGCTTCTCTGTTTTTGTCAGTGAACCTACCCAGTTGCCAAATGAGCAACCCAAGAAAAGGAGGAGAAAAGATCTTACGAAAGGTCATGATGGGAGTGACAGTGGACAGAATCCGAATAAAATCGCAAAAGCTGGAAAGAAGGCTGCAAAAGCTGTATCATTGGTTGGCAGCAATCCATCTGGTCTGGATCCGGTTATTGCTCTACCAAATGTACATGGGGAAGATGCAAAAATCCAGAATCAGTTGAATGCTTCTGAAATTTCTTTGAAAAAGAAATATGCTGAGGCTAAGACTGCTGAACAACCTCTTCTGGGAGTCATGAATGGTGATGTTATTATGGCTCAGGAGAAGGGAATTGATCTTCAGAAATCTGGACTTCTTCCAGCTAGCAGTAATGGTAACATTCAGAAATCTRATTCTCATATTTCAAACCAGAGGTCACTTGACAAACATGCGCGTGCACAAAGTGAATCTTTTTATGGAAAATTACTAGGTAATGTTGGTGGGCTGGAGCAGTATGTTCAACACAGAGAAAATGTTAATGTTCGTGAAAGACCTGAAGCCCATGTTCTGGAGAACAAGATCTCCACGCCGAATTCGGTGAGTTGTTTTAAGAATCATCAAATAGCAATATCAGTAGTTCTGCAATATCTGATTTTATTATTTATGTATTTTATTATTAATTGTGTTATATTATTATTATTATTATTACTATATTGTGGATGAAATTCATGAAAAATGACATTTATTAGTTATCAAGTTACTATTTTTTATAGGAAAAGTAACTGGGCTATAATTGATGCTGAATAACAAGAAACTGCAGTAAAAACATAGGAGCGAAAAGACCCCTTAGTGTTGCACTAATGGTAGAGGAGCCCTAGGCATCACGCAACCATGCTTACAGACAACATTCTGTAGATGCTTTATTGATTTAATAAAACAAGCATATGCTGTTGAACAGAGAACTCTATTTATGGACGCAAAGACCAAATCCTAATCTAAATAGAACTGAAGATTCTTAAAAGGATGTAGTTCCATAAGCGTATAGTAACAAATACTCTCAAATCAACCAAACTAACACAATTGAGTATAAATAATAACTGAAGGCTCTGAAAACTACTACAATCAAGAAATCACTGAAATACCCTTGACTTCTAAAAGACATAAACTTAGGTATAATATTCTTAGCTATTGACTCTTAAAATAAAATTTCCAAGATAAAGCTAGAGTGTAGACTCAATGCATGAGCTAGAATTATCCAATTCTTGGACCGCTTTGTGTACTGCATCAGGYTTGGTAAAGTACCAACTAGATGATTCAGTAATTTGAAGATCCAAGTAACTCATATAGTAAGTAAAGCTTGTTTTATTTACTTTCAGGACTTGGCTGCCTTTTGTCCTCTATAGAATTTTAAAATTCCTACAGTTAGAAGGTCTGGGTTAGCTCATGTACTGGTGTTCAAATTGCATGTTGGGAGACTGAAAATTTAGTACTTAAATTTTAGCGTGCATTTAGAAGGATSAACAGAAAAGGAAGGGAAGATGAGTTGACATTGTCAATGCTAGTGAGGGTCTTTAAATGATCTCTTCTTGCTTACTCTCTCCCACTCTCTATTTAAACTGCACAGCAGGTAATCCTAGGTAATGCAACATTGTTAACTTATTTAGTATTTTCGAGGCGTTGCATTGGCTGACTCTTAAGAAGGGTGGGATACTGAGAGTTTGTAACCTTTTTATTATTTSTTATTGAGGATTCTTTATCCTCTTTCTTATGCTTTATCTTGATAAATGAAACTACTTCTATTGATTTGAATGCTTGCTGATGACAAATAGCCCTTTTATTAGATGATGTGGACCAGCAAATATGTAGGTTTCATTGCAATTTCCCTTCAGTAGAGGCTTTATTGTGCAACCTTTGAGGGCTTCCCCTTGTTATGTGCCTTTGAACAGAATATAGAAGTTTTTGGAAAATTCTTTTGTTGAGWGGTTTTGGAAACTTTATGTTATGTTGGGGTAGAGAGAGATGGCATTGTGTTTAACACAAAGTTTGGTTTGCAAAGAGAGAGGGGGAGGGGAAAGGAGACAAAGTACTTCATCTAAGGGAAGCATTTCCTTTTATTTCCTCCTATTTTCTTTTTTGTTTGATAATGTGGGTGAGGAGAATATAGTGATCATCTATTAACTTCACATTTTTCTGCCTTTTCTCTCGTATTTAATTTCTAGGAGACAAAATAAGGTTACTTTTGCTGTAACTGCTCTTCACTCTGTTCAACATCTCTGACTCWTGTCCATTTTGGTAGGAGAGGAAAGGTAAGTTTGGGGGGGGGGGGGCGTTAGCATCTCTAGTTTATTTTCTTTTCACATTTGCATTCTAACCAAATTAAGTAAGTCCCCACTTTCTTCTGCATTTTCACAGCCTCATCTTTCCACCATCCATCCCAAGATATTGTGTAAAAACCTCCTTCCTCTGGATTGCATAAAAAGATGTCTCCTTCTCTTTATGTCCTCAGAAAGTTTTCATCTCATTCTTTGAAGAAGTTATCTGGGGAAATATTGTAGCTTGATTTTTCGTATCATTTGAAGAGGCAATTGTCAAATATTTTCATTTCTGTTTAGTCCCTAGTCTGGCCWTTTGTCTTGTGCAGAGTCACTTGTATTAGCCTTTTAAAGTATTTTGGAAAGATRAGCRCTGGCTTTTATTCRTCTTCGATTGTTCATTCTTTCTTCTCTTATTTTTTTGCTTTTTAGTAAATAAAACTTGTTCGATTCATCTTAGAAATCCTATGCGTCTCTTGTTTATTGCTTCCTTTGCTCCCATTCTCGTACTTTGAACAGATCCCGTTTTATTATTATTATTATTATTATTATTATTATTATTTTTGGATATTTGTCTTCTTATATTTTATTCTAGCATAAGAGATCCCATCCTCCTCTTCTGTTTTCCCCCTTTTTACCCTTTACAGATGTAATTACAGAGATCTTTTCGTATCAGAATCTGGAGTACGTCAGGAAATAAAAGATCAAGAATGGTTAACAAGTTGTTGGTTCATCAGTTTTCTTTCTAGTAGATACTTAACCCATTGAGTGAACCATCATTTGTAGATAAAAGAAGTTGATATTTTGGCATTATCAAGATAATCCTTATTGGCTTATGTTCGATAGAGAAAGGAACAGGAAAGAGGTAATCCTGATGGGGGTTTATCTTTGGTAGCCCCTAGTGTAATGATGTTCCTTGTTTGACAATGAAAGAACAATACTATCATCTAGTGATTGTTTTTATTTGTCTTTGGACCAGTATTTTACCTCCTTTCTGTATTTATTTAGCAAATGAGAAAATATATTTTAGCGCTTGCCACCTCTATTTATGTAGTCATTGCCTCCCCCTATGTATCGTAAAGTGGTGTGAGGATAAATGTAACTGTTGCTTTTGTGATGCATGTAATTACTCCCTCCGTCCTACAAAGATAGGCCCATTATATAGGCCCGTTTCTATTTCTAAAGAGTAGGTAACTAGTGATTTCCCTAATATGCCCTCAATTRTGATGCAACGTTTTCAAATACACATCTTGAAGATTAATGGTTGAAAGAAGAAAAATGAACTTTGGATATATTAATTCTTGAAACAAATAAAATATTGTGTCGAGTTTCAAGAACAACTTAGTAACTTATATCAAGTTATCATTTAGTATTGATAAACGGTATAAGGAAAATAAAACACAAAATGATTGATTTAACTACGTTACCTACTTCTCCTAATCTGTGTGAAAATAGGAGTAAGCCTATCTTTATGGAACGAAGGGAGTATTTTGTCATTGAGGTCAGGAATCATAGCCATGAAACTGATGTGGGCTTTATATCGAAAATCTGCAGAAAGCACCACTCGTTCTGAAGAGGGAAGGCTCCAGTGTTAGACCGAAAAGTACTATGCTGGAGAAGGCTATTAGGGACTTAGAGAAGCTGGTTGCAGAATGTATAGTGACTCTTCTTTTAGCACTMGTCATCTTATCTTATATTCAAAGAAGCTATGGGTTAACCTTTTCTATTTAAAATATACAGCGAGACCGCCATCAATAGAGGTTCAGGATGCAGATAATTCCTCTCAAGCTATCAAAAGGAGATTGCCATCTGAAATAAAGCAGAAGCTTGCCAAAGTTGCCAGATTAGCGGTACTGATATTGCTTGGAATGGTTACCTKCATKCCTTTTTGAGCATATTGTATCTTTATTTAGATTCTTTTGCTGACATTCATATTCTTTTAACATTTGCTTGTTTGCAGCAGGCAAGCCATGGGAAAATATCTAAAGAATTGGTTAATCGTTTGATGAGTATTGTGGGGCACTTGATACAGCTAAGGACATTAAAGGTTTTTTCCCTSCTTTTCTGACAAGGATGAGTCAGGAAATTTGATTTTGATTTAGTGTCTCTTTATGCGCTTCTCTCTATAGAAACTTGATTTATAGCTTTTGTAATTATGAGGTGGAAGCATTTTTAATTGTTAAAATATAAACACATCAACTAAAAGCCCAAGTTAGTAATTAATAAGAGAAGAGTGCAACTAATAAACTAAGACTTTAACAYGTCCTGTCATGTGTGGCCTAGACACACTTCAGATACTTTACTAAATGTCGTAATGGGATTTGAAAAAGTTCTTACAGTCTGATACTGTGTTAAACTTACAATTTAGCAGAAAGCTTAAGCTGTTAGGGGGAGTGTTTTCTATATATTAGACGCGTTGTAGGAAATATTCAAGACAACTGGCAAGATTCTTTATTAACTTGGACAAAGTTTTGTACACATTAGGGAATGTCTATTCCGCTCTGTAATTGCTGACACCGTTTAGATAATTGCCTGACAAAAGGGTTGCAAGTCACCCACAAAGGTTGGAGAAGTTAGATTCTTTACCATTTTCCTCCTCATTGGGTATTGAACTATTTCTATCTTTATTTGGAAGTTGTCCTTGGTTAGAGAAGTAATTACACTASTTTGACATTGATTCTGAATGCGGTTGGGTCGATAGCTGGACAACTTTAATGTCTTTGAAGGCCAAATCCGACCAGAAGAACAGTGGGTTGGTGCAAATATTCTGTTGTATGATGGGATCTAAAAGCAAGTGAAGCAAGGATTTAGTAAGGGAAGGAACTGAACCATAAGATGACGGTTTGATACTCTTGATAAAAAACCGAGAAAGGATTGTGTTCATCTCTTTAACTTACATTACAGCTTCAGCACTTCAATAGATGATATTTCCTAACATTACTCTTTACACAGCCTAAGGTGGATATTCTCAAATCAAGCAATTCCCAAATCAGACTTTATTAGCTCGAAGATGAGGAAATCTTCCTTCAAATAATTCCAAAAGGGAAAAAAAAAAAAAAAAAGCAACCATAGTAAGCTAAGTGAAGCTATGATAAATTGCTAAGTAGTGATCATTTTTATTCCCTACTAAGGTGGCAAACTTATTACATAATTCTTGAGCAATGATCGAAAATCTTGGGCTTCGCTTAGGTCAATTAAGACAAATTAGTTGAGCTTGAGTTTGAGGAGCATGGGTTGGAAACTTGTTGAGCTTAATTGAGTTATGATTGTAATTTTTATTTTTTATTTTCTGTAATGCATTTACATATGGTATTACATATTAAATGCGGTACTCAAGTCTGAAACTTAAAATAGGCTCAAGTCATAAATGAGCTTGACAACTCAAGCGCAGACATATTTTGAGCGAGTTTAGGTTTGATATGTTCGAGACTCAGCTTGGCTTGTGTGATTTCTGTCCAAATCTTGGGGTTGTAATAATTTTTAAAACCATAGAAGGAATGAATCCTTATTGTCGAGCCTTGCCCCTTTAGGGAACTTGGGCTGTTAAATAACTTTGCCTTTTCTGGGTAGTTTCATAACTTAACCTCAGGAACACTCATTCTCTCATTTTGCATTTATATCATCTATTAGGATATAGGCCTATGGAAATAGGTGGGCCCACGATTGGTAGGTCAGACATGCATCTAAGGTTCGGTTCCTGGCCTTGAGAAACCCTGGAGTATTTGGTTCTGGCTGTGATGGTTGTGTTTAGTTTCCCTCTACCTCTGCAGTGAAGTTTAGACAACATTTAAGAGGTCAAATTTCTCTTTATTGCAAGCCCTTGGCCTTCCTTGAACTCAAAGCRGTTWTTGGAAATTGATATTTTCTCCCTGAAGATGGGTGGGGGGTGGTCTGAGAGGTACTTAAAGGAACTTGGCTTGTCGACCGCACATATGGGRAAACTGAAGACATTCAGGTTGAGAGTCATTTTAATACCTTCAAAAGTTTAGACTTCAAACAAACTAGAGGCCAATCTCTTGAAGAAAACTTGGGTCTTTGTTGAATGTCGACGAAAAAAAAATTTAAACAAAGCACTAGTAATTGGAAGAAAGCCTGCACCTTATTGGTAGTTATCGCATTAAAGGATTCATTTGATGCTATTTTGATACACATTTCTAAGAGTCTATTTTCGGAGAAGATTCTYAATTTGCACATGCATATAAGAAAATGTTGCCCGTGTAGGCACATTTGCATTTATCACAGAATATGTGATTTGTCATCATTTAAGAGAGGGAGATCARGTTCCCCTCTGCTCTCACAAGGTCTTTCTTCCTCCTGCCAAATTGTTGAAAGAGGTTTGCAAGGTTCTGTATCTATTATGTGCTCTCCATATGCTGTAGTTTCTCTTGTTGGAGCTATGCTAATAGATTTGAAAAGCTTGTCAGAATTTCTCGTGACAGTGAAGCATACCTTCTGTTATAAATGAAATGGCGTAGTTGTGTTATTCTGGATATGGAAAAATCACTCAATGAGATTGAATGTGTACCTTGTGTTAGAATTTAGGTATTCTTCTGATACTTAGTGTTACAAATATTTACTTATTGGACTGGTCTATTCTTATTAAGAAACTGAAAGAAGCCTTAAAAAATGGAAGAAAGGCTTGGAAGGAGGAAGAAAGAGATGTAGAAATAGAAACCCCTTCAAAGATGAGGGTGACTAAACAGGAATATACCTTYCAAAATGAAGGTTACTACACAGGAATAGGAATCCATCGAAGAAGACACTTCTTCTGCCTTTGGGTTGAATACTCACTGTTTCTGTTTTGTTGCATCTTTTTTTCTTCCCTTTCTGTTACCATTTTGCTTCAGTTAMGATGGTGAAGAGAATCTTCTTCCTTTKGGAAGGAAACCTGAAGTGGGTGAAGCTGAACAAGCTGATTGTTCCATCCTTTCAGTTGTGGTGAGAGTTAGAGGGGAAATATGAGAGGCTTGTCTATATGGTGAGATGGTGGAATTGAGCTGCACCATGGAGTGTGAAGGGGCATGCCAAGGTATTTTATGGGGCTAAGACAGTCTTAGCAACCGGGTTGGTATATGTTCATTAGTGATAACCCATGCTAAGTTTCTGCTTGAATATTCTAGAACACAGAAATATGTCAATTGGGACTTCTTGGAGAAGAAGCCAATAGAGATGCATTATGAAGAGATGACACAGTTATGACGTGACAAAATTTAATGGTTGTCACTTAGGTAAAAATTCAGCAGCTGGCATCTGAATTGATAGGGGAAAGGCAGACCTGAAAGTGCAGATGTGGTCCACTAGCATTATGAGATCTCTAAGATGGTTATCATTCTGATGTACTGTATATCAGGTAAACTTGACTTGTATGAGATAATGTAGCTGATAGCCTATAGTGTATAGCCCTGTTCAGAAACTGTATATATCCTGAAGTATCCAGTTTATGTTGAGAGGTGGGTGTATGTATTGTTGGTCTCCAGGTTGAGTAAATTCTGCTGTGTGCCCCTTCGGTTACTTGTTTAGCATCTTTGTATAAGGACTTCAATACTTAAATCAGAAAAGGAAAAAAATGAAAAGGGACATTTTCCACCCCTATCATATGCCTGTCTCAAAAAGAAAGAGTTGCATGGAATTAGCTGCTCCCTGGACTTGCATATGCACAGGAATGTGTAGATTTGAGTTGATTTTGTTAATGCGAAATTTTGGCATCAATTCTGTCACTTCTTGCCAGTGTACCTGTAGGGGAATGCCACAACTAACTCTGAATAGTAAAAGTACATTCCAAATTCAAAGGGAGAATAGAGGACTCTTTCCTTTTAGGCACATGAATATATCAAATTCTACCATTTTCATTATCCTCAGTGTATTAAAATTATAATCAATGAACTCCTTGTTTTGTGAATGTCTTTTTTTGTCCCCCCCCCTCCCCCAACCTACATTTGATAGTTAATGCAGTATGATGTATTAGATGTAATTCTTTAGTTTCTCTCAGCTTTTCTGATGAGTATGTAACCATGTTTTGCAACAGAGAAATTTAAAAATTATGGTCAATATGGGATTGTCAGCCAAGCAGGAGAAAGATAGTAAGGTGCAGCTGGTAAAGAGGGAAGTTGCGGAGATGATTAAGGCACGAATTCCCTTTATGAAATCCAAGGTAGTAATGCCATCTTTCTTGATACAGTATGAACTAAAATAACTTACTGGGAGTGAGAAGTTCAATTTGTTCTTTTATTAGATGTTCCTTTACCATGAGTTTGTTCTCGCTAATGGTCTTACAGGATACAGATGATAGATTTGATATTTCTTGCACTTTTTTATTCTCAGGTACTTGAGTTACAAGGGGTGACTTCCGATGATTTCCAAGATATTAGTGCTCAAGAGAAAGAAGCATTTAAGAGAAAATATAGCATGGATGATCCACTGGAAGATAAAATTTGCGACCTTTACGACCTTTATGTGGAAGTACTAACTCATTTGGATGTCCTCATTTAATTAATTTTCTTTGAAGAACTTCCTATTTCCTATTGGTATCCTCTTTCTAGGCATATTCTTAAATTTAAACCATCATTTGGCTCTAGGGCTTGGAAGAAGATGCTGGTCCGCAAGTCAGAAAGCTGTATGCTGAGGTAATAGGCATGTTAATGATTTTTTTCCCCTTCTTGTTGTTTTTGGGGTTCTATGAAATCTTTTCTTATTTAATAGGTACAATGTTTCCTTTATTAGATTTTGACTGGGTTTCCTACATTACAGCTTTCTGCACTGTGGCCAAATGGGTTCATGGATAACAATGGGATTAAACGTGCAATATGTAGAGCCAAAGATAGGCGGAGGGCATCATACAGCCGGCATAAGGTATATATCTACTACTATGTTTGTCTGTTCATTGACACCTAAGAAACCCCCTTCATTTCTCTCCCAAAACTCAGCTACAAAATCTTTAGCTAGCAAGTAAATATCCAAAAATTTTCAACTTTAATCACCATCTCAGTAGTTTTGATCATTAAACTAATCATTAACATGGTCAGTCTCTCTAGATTTCACATGTAGGAATAAGCAAGAAAAAAAGAGCCCTTGATTTTTCATAACACGATCATGAGATGTTAGGGTAGAGTTCTTTGATTTGTGGTTCTAAGATTTAGAAAGTGAATTCTATTAGATTGAGAACATGCTCAAACGATGATTATTATTGAGTTTGAACGAAACATCATCATTGAGATTTTCATATTGTAACTCTTTGGATTTGTTATATAGTTTTCCAATCATAGAAATATTGAGGACACTGCATTGAACAGAATGGTCTGGTTTTTTTTTTTAATATCTTTTTTATCCTTTTATTTTTATTTTTCTAATTTGATTGGGTGATGATGGTTCTTGAAATCAGTACTGATTTGTATGGGGATGTTATTATTTAATTGTGTAATAGATTTTTCTACGAGAATTCCTTTGGTATGTTATGAATAACAAGGACTTTAACGAACATATATTGTTGATCTGTGAAAATTTTCTAATGTGATGGCAGTTTCAAATTTTAAGCTGGTAGTTTTGTGGTTTAGAGGTATGTTGTATACCTGAAGGTCTTTATGCATGGGGTGTCGATTTTGAACTGAAGAAATCAAAGCTGCTTTTTCTGATGATTGTAATGTTCGGGAAAGATGAATGATTTCTGCTAATTGAATCATGTTCTTCAATTATCATTGCCTACTACTTGCACATTGGACCAGGGAGCGCCAATGAAGAAAAGCCTATTTCTTAAGGGCAGAACTTATCTGCATATTTTTTATAGTGAGGACAGATCCCTCCTGCCTGGGTTTGAATGGTTGGACTTTTGCGGAATAGCTTCTCTTCTCTGACCATTTCCCATATAATATAGCTTCTGATACACAGAAATCAAAGCTGCTATCTTTGGTGATTGTAGTGCTTAGGAAAGATGGAAGATTCTGCTAATTGAATCATGTGCTTTAATTATCATTGCCTAGTTTTGAATTGTTTGAACTGTTGAGGAAAAGCTTCTCTTGACTATCTCCTATATAATATAGCTTCTGATACACATTCCAAAATTCATTTCCTTTGGACAACTATTTGTTTAGATTGTTTGCATAACTTGTTTTGATTCTTGATCTATGTGCTTTGATGTTTAACCATTGTGCAGGATCCTGAAAAAATCAAGAGGAAGAAAATGTTGGCTCGAAAAGCAGAGGAGAATGTCCGGGTGGAAAATGATACTCTTGCTCAGCAGTATATGCAAGAAAAGTTGGTTGCTGATTCAACTGATCACGTTTCAGCTTCAGTAAACAAGCCTGTTTCCAGCAATGCAGCAGCTAGTGTCGCTGCAAGGATGCCTGCTTCCTTCATGAACGGTTCTAGTGTGGAGCGTCCCAAACAAGATAAAACAAAGGGGGGCACTAGCAATTCAGGTGATATTCAGGCCAAGGATGTCTCATTGACAAAGAAAGTAAAAAGGAAACCAGAAACAATACCGGGGGAAGCACAGTTTCGACAAGAGAAGTTGCCCGCTGTTCAGGGCGATGAAAAGTTCAAACCTCAAAAGCATCCGGTTGCCAGTTCTCACCCAAAGTCAAACCTTCATCCAGCTGCTCCATCAAGCTTTGAACAGCATAGCTGATATGATACATAAATCTAGGCCTTTAATATTCTGTTTTCGAATATGTTAGCTGTGATGCAAATCTTCTATTTTGTTGTTAATTTATTCCCCTCTCCTAAGTCTTAGTTCCTTTGCAGTTGGCTCATTGATTATGGCCAAAAGCATTGTTTTATAGTTTTGTAGTCTTTATTAGCATGTGAATATGATGCAATTTTTGTTATGCATGTCGTCCAAACTATAGATTATAACGAGCAAGACAAATACAAAGAGGAGGAATCCCACCAGGTTTCTAATTATTCTGGAGGCCGGAATTTCTTAGCCCTATAATTTCCTGTTTGTTTTCGCCCTAGGTGCGCTAATTGATACTTGTATTAGAGTTCTGTTCTCTTCTTTTCTATTTAAACCATACTTTAACAAACATATTAAAAGAATAAATAACATTTGTGATTGAAGAAAGTAGGGTTTAGTTCAAAATATCCCCTAAAGGCTAGCTAAATTGTAAGCGTCATAACTGAAGTTCTAATTTAGTCGCTCACCCAAATTTCAGGTTCTGTCAAAATAAATTTAGACAGATGATGTGAAATGTCTACCATATCTATTGATTTATTAGGATTTTAAAGATACTCCTAATTATTATTCAAGTCTCCTCAAATGTTTAAAAGTAAGTATAGAATGAATTGCATTGCATTTAGGTATAAAGTGGAGTCTTTAGGTATAAAGTGGTCAAATTAAACATTGAATGGAATCTTTRAGTATAAAGTTGTCAAACTAAAWTTTCAGATATAAAGTTAATATTTTGGTCAAACTTGAAGAAATTTTTTAAACTTAATGCAAAAAAATATCAAGTATTTCACTAATGTATTGAAATATTGAGCCA
Organism: Rhazya stricta; assembly: GCA_001752375.1. Taxonomy (NCBI): domain Eukaryota; kingdom Viridiplantae; phylum Streptophyta; class Magnoliopsida; order Gentianales; family Apocynaceae; genus Rhazya; species Rhazya stricta. The sequence continues at coordinate 589,012 of MEJB01000071.1, forward strand.
CTATAGTTTTTGTGGAATTAACAAAATATGGACCCCTAACCTCTAAAAGAAAAAAAAAATGTAGATTTCCTTTATCTAACTTGAATATCCATCTGACACTAATGGATACTGCAAATATAGCAAATATAAGTGTTGAAACTCGAAATGTTCAAACTTTGACTGCCTGAAGGAGTACCAAAATCCAAGGATTTTTTAGTCAAGGAAAGCCCCATGAGGCTTGGATTCCCAAGGGCCGTCAAGAAAGAAGAATCTTAAATCCTAATGGCCATGATTATAGGCCCATAACTCAGCTGTTCTCATCAGCGCTGCAACTAGAGAATCACTATAAATCGGAGAGGTTTGAAGAATAAAAATTGCTGATACAATAAGAACCATGATCTACTAAGAAATTCAATTTGTCAAAAACCAGCAAAGCCGTCCTCAACTACTCTAAATACAGCTCAAGCTGTAGTTCCTCAAGCGACTTTTGTGGGGCTATTTTATAAATAACTCGGTATATTAATTCTCAGATTAATAGTAATTATATTTGACTTTCTATTTTAATTGAATTGATATACATGATATATTATTTTCGTTTTGATTTACATGTAGCACTTGATTTACCCAATTCACTATTATTATACTAAATCTAAAAGTCAAGTCTTGAAATTTCACCTAATTAATGAAATGAAAAGATTAAGCTTCATTTGAGTAGAAACAATAAGACTCGTCCAATTGAAAGCAGGAAAGAGATAATCAATTTATTAACGAAAGCATGAGAGAGATAATTAATTTCTTTAATGAAATTAAATAGGATTAATTTAGTCATTTTCATCTAATATTATATAGATTTGAGCGATTTCTTAACCTGCRTGTATAATCGCAATACATAAATTAAAATGAACGTAGTACTAAAATACAGTTCAACAAAACATCTTATTTATGGTACAGGTTTTGCAATATCTACTCTATAGGAAACTAAACCTAATTAGGATTACTAGGAGTCTCATTTGCTTGCCTATATAAAGAACATTAGGATCTTGGTCCCTATGGTTAATCATCAATTTCCTTCTTTTCCTCATTCTCCATCTTGAGAAAGAGCCACTATGAAGATCAATTAGTCATTGGAAGACCTTGTCCATTTTTGAACTACCCCAATGGATTCAAGTACGCCATACTCATCTCTTATAGTTTAATCTTGATAGTCTGAACGAATGTTTAGGTATTAATCTATCCATAATTATGTTATAATCCCAACAAGTAGTATCAGAGCCTATTTTCTTAGATTCTAGGATTAATTATGGTGATTATGTTAAGTGTAATTTTTATTTTTATTTTTTATTTCGGTGTCTGGGCATTTGGCCCAACTAATCCTATTCAGGAAGCATGTGTGGAGATAATCGAAAAATCATACAATATTATGTCGCCCACTTGTACTTGATAGAAATTTTCTAATTTTGTATTTATATATTCATATACATGATTACATATATTTGATTTGATGAATCTTTGTCATTTTAGGATTTTTTTCGTTGTTATTTATATTGCTTTGTTTAATCATGTGGTTTTAGGATGAACTGGCTTATTTTTGTTTTGTTTTTTTCATGCTCTTTCTACATGTTCCGAACTTTGCTCGAGACATTATCTGCTTTTGTTTACACTCAAAAATTGTCAATGCAATGGCTAMGAAAGAAGCAATGACTGACACACATTGCCTTTTCCTTTTCTTATGGTTGAGTCTCATTGTTTAGAAGCTCATTAGAGCTAATCAATGGCTCCTAGTCTATAGTGAGACTTCCACTTCTCCAAGGGACAGGGACTACAGCTTGACCTTTAGGGAAGAAGTCCGTAGGATCCCTCCTTTACAGATATGGAAGAGAAGCTCTACCCGGCGGGGTTGGCATTCATCAAACCCCAATCGAAGGCATACCGAGCATAGGATAAGGCATCAAGTAAAGAAGAACAGCTGAGACAACATAAGAAAACAGATGAATCGGCTATCGTCTAAGCAAGACATAACTATCTGAATGAAGAAATCTAGAAACGTGTGCCGAGAAAGACCTGTAAGAACGGGAAAATGGGTTAATAGTATTAGGCTCCTTCGCCCAAGACCTGTAAGAACGGGAAAATGGGTTAATAGTATTAGGCTCCTTCGCCCCGAAGCCAGCAAGGGCATCTCATCCAAGTATAAATAAGAGAAGATAAAAGAAGATGAAAGAAGATGATGACACCTCCATCGATTCAGAAATCAAGCATATTATTCATTTTTGTCTTCAGTTTTATTTTCAAGTTATGTTTTAGCTAGCTTTGTAGTGAATTTCCTGCTTATTCTCTAGCTTTCTAGCTATGTATCTAGGTGTTGTTATGCTTCTTACATGTTAATTATGCTTTTCTTTAGCTTGTGAGTTGTTTTGATTCTTTACTATACTTCCTTACAACTTTCTTTAGTATTGTTTCTCTTAGCTGCTTTATTTATTCAGCTTTTCTTACAGTCTAGCTTAACTGTTTTGTTTCCTATGTGTTTATTCAATGCGTTATGTGTATTTGTTTGTTGCTTTTCAGTTCTTAAAGCTTTACCTTTTACAACATCAATAGTGTAAATGATTAGTCTATTCAACTTGTCRGTCTTCTCTTATATTAGCYGCACTTGCTCCTATTAAGCATAASCTACATTCTTAGTTTGTATTTACTGTTCTCATTGCTAATTTTCATACTTTTACTGTTGTATATCTAATTTAGTTGCAATCTTATTTGTCTTCTATTAATAGCATTAGCATACATCTAGTTTATCTCTTTTAGTTGCACAACTATTTGGTTTGTTTGCTCATTTAGCTCAGCATAATCGGCTATCATCTTAGCCGTAGCTAGCAACCAACAACACAACTGGTCCAATAGCTGACTTGCACACTTTGTGAGGGCTTACTAATGCTAACTCAAGAACTCCACATTCAAAAAAAAGATTGCTACAGATACGGGGAGCTGATCAGATGACTAACTAGTCAGAACTCAGGCCTCGTTGTGTTGAAAAGCTTAACACGCCACAAATAGGATAATCGATTCAACTAGGCATTTTTAGCACACCTGGTTTATATGCTTTTTGTGCATGTTATAGATTTTGTTTGGTTTTAAATGACATCGAGGGGGCATATGTCATCCTTGAAAACTCACCGATAGCATCAATCTTTTTAAAACCATTTTGCTTTTGTATTTTTTGCATGAATTTAATTTTTTTTTTTGGTATGTCTAATTTAATTAAAGAAAGCAAAAATATATCATTTTAATATTTCTTTGAGATATTTTTTTTCATAAGGAATAAATTGCACTAACTCATTAGCATTACGAAACACCCATTGAGCCATGATGCTATTAAGGCATATATATATACACGGTCAAACATCGTTTCTTTGGGCTGATATGTTGTCCACATTAAAACTTTATAATTATCAACATTASATTTYGATATGAAGAGCACCATCTACAAGTTGTCTTTCTAACCAAAATACTAAGCATCAATATTATACTAGGTATCTTGTTAAATGGGCCTAGTATATTGGTTGTATGAAATTTATCTTTTATGTATTATTGTTTTTGTGACATGAATTTTATGTGTGAGTTTATGTTTCTTTTATTGTTCTCTTTGATTCATTTAGTAATACTACTGCAAGTCTTACTGTCAATGTTACTTCAATTCTTGTGCTTAATGACACCAACTTTAAGAGATGGAGAGAGAACATTCTTTTAGTTCTCGGCTGCATGGATTTAAACTATGCATTAAGAATGGAACTACCCCCTTCCCTTACATAGAAGAGTTCATGTGAAGTGAGATTATTTCAATTGTCTTAGTCTAATGATGCTAAAACTCGGTATTTCAGAAAATTTTAGAAGCAATATACCTTATGCATTCAATGCTACAAATTTCTTTTCGCTATAGAGAAAAGTTTGTAAAAGGCGAAAAGACTGAGACATGTAAGCTTTTAGCTAATCTTGTCCAGATGAGGTATAAAGGGAAAGGAAACACTAAGAAGTTCATCTTGGGGATGTTTACTATCACTCCAAAACTAAAGGTACAAAAGTTAGAGTTATATGASGATATGCTTACCTATATAATTTTGATCYCTCTTTATGCACAATTTGATCAGTTTAAAGTGAGTTTCAATACTCAAAAACATAAATGGAGTATTAATGACCTCATACCATACTGTGTACAWGAGGAGAATAGAAGTAAGCGAGAACAGAATGAGAGTGTTCACTTAGAAACTAATTCAAAAGTCAACAAGCGAAAAGAGAATAAAGATAAGGAAGTTGCAATGGGGAATTCATAGCCTAAGAAACATAAAAAGAATGATGATCACGAATCTATCTGCTTCTTTTGTGAGAAATCTGAGCATTTGAAGAAGAATTTCTCACAAATGCGCCAGTTGGTGAGTAAACAAGGGTACATTTCTTACTTTGGTTTGTTATTAAGTTAATTTAACTGATGTACCATTGAACATTCGGTCTATAGATGCTAGTGCTACTACACATGTTTGTGCCTATGCAAGATCTGCAAAGTCGAGGGCAAATTGATGCTGCAAAATTCCTCTAAATGGGCAATGGCAAGACAGTTGCAGTGGAGGCTACCGAGATTTTTATATTGTCTAAAAGACTGTTYAATTTTTGAATTTAGAAGAGACATTTATTGTATTGTCCTTTAGATGGAATTTCATTTCCATTTTAGCTTTGGACAAATATGGTTTTCCTCCTTCATTTGGAAACAATAAATTTAATCCCTTTTGTGATTCAAATATTATTGTCACTAGTTTTTCTAACTCATAATTTATATATATTAGATCGGTACAAAACGTAAATTAATAAATGAGGATTCTAGAATTTTATGGCACAAGTTTTTAGGACATATAGCTAAACARAGAATTGAGAGACTTAYGTCTGATAGAATCCTTGATTCATATAATTTAACAGATTTGAAAATGTGTCTTGACTRCATTAAAGGGAAATAGACAAATATAAGGAATTTATGCTGTATTTTGATTACATTTTGGCTTGCGGGGAAGAAAAAAATTMTTTTCTGATTTCAAAATTTTATCAGAAGTTAAGAAATTCCTTGAGTTAAGAAACCACTTGGATTACAAAATAAGAAATGAAACTTTCCCCAAGAAATTTCACCTTACAAGTTAATCCAAATCTAAATAAAACATGATTTTGGGTTGATTAACCATGCAAAATCTAGCTGGAGGAAAAAAATAACCATGAACAAAATTCACAAATAATCAATTATTTTATGTGAAYAATCAATTATTCAAACTGATTACTAAGAATTTTTTACGTCATCTACTATGAATAATCGATTGTTCAAGTAATTACTCATAGTTCTTCATGTTAACTACAACTTCTAATGTATGAATAATCGACTAATCAAAGTGATTGCTGTAGCTAATTCTCCAAAAAATTCACTGTTSCAATTATTGTAGGAAAGGGAAATATTACTGTAGATTTTTATTTTTTAGTGATGATTGGAGGAAAAAAATTTTACCCAAGGTATAAAACAAATGACATTTGAAACTGGAGGCACAAAGAATCTTAGTTCAAAGTGTCAAACAAATGACTTTTGAAATCGAGGAAAAAAATTCTTTTTTTCCAAAGGCTAATCCTAATACAGCCTTAAAAGCTAAAAGGAAATCTAGCATCTTAGAGTTGATACAAGTCAATATATGTTGCCCATTCCCTACAAYTTCTTGGAATGGCCAATGATATTTTATCACCCATATAGACTATTATTCTTGTCTCGTCTACATTTACTTAATTCATGAGAAATCACAATTTCTGCACATTTTAAGGCCTTCAAAGTCAAAGTTGAGAATCAACTAAGCAAGAAGCTTAAATTTATTAAATATGATCATGGTGGTGAATGCTATGGTCTATACGAGGGATCAGGTAAACAATGTCCAAGCACTTTTGACGAATTCTAAGAGGAATGTGTAATTGTCCCACAATATAGAATGCTAGGATGACCGACATGAGTGGTTTTGCAAAGAGACAAAATAAAATGCTTAAGGATATAATGAGAAGTATGATTAGTCATTCTTCTTAAACTTCTCTGGGGTGAGTCACTTAAGGTTGCAACTTACATACTAAATAGGGTATCCAGTAAAGTAGTAACTAAAAGTCCCTACGAATTATGGATAGGCAAGAAGCCTAGCATCAAACATTTGCATATTTGGGGTTGTCCGGCTGAGACAAGACCTTATAGGCAGAATGGAAGAAACTAGATTAAAAAACAATAAGTTGCTATTTTGTTATTTATGTTGAACGACYGAGGGGTTTTAGGTGTTATGATTCCTCCACAGATCCTTTTCGAGATTGGAAATACGAGATTTCTTGAGGATGGAGTTTATGGGGGGAGATAAGGTTAGGGATATTGTCTTYGTAGAGGAATTTATTTCTATTTCAGATATTATTATTGATAATGATCAGCCTACTAATATTTTTCAAGAAGCAATTCAAGGCAACGATGAGGATTTACCTATGGACCTCCCTACTCAAAATCAAGTTATTGTTCTAGAAGAACAAACTCAACAACAAGAAGAACTAGTGCCACTTAGGCGATCCATTACATAAGAAATAAGTGCAACTTCGAGTGATTATATTATATTTCTTCAAGATTATGAGTTTGACGTAGGGATAATGGAAGATGATCCAATCAACTTCTAATAGGTCAAACAAAATGCTAACTATCAAAAGTGGATTGATGCTATGGATGATGAGATGAAATACATGAAAAACAATGATGTCTAAGATTTTGTAATCCTGAAGGTAAGAAGCCTATTGGTTACAAATGGATATTTAAAACTAAAAGGAATTTTAAGGCAATGTTGAGAGATGTAAAGCATGTCTAACTGCAAMGGGTACTCAAAAGAAAAGTAATAATTATAAAGAGACTTTCTCTCTGATTTCTACGAAAGGCTCCTTTTAGACAATATTAATCCCCGTGGCTTGATGTAGGTGAAAGTCTATTGATTTTACTAGTAATTATGGGTATATTTTTACCCTTTTGAATATAATGAAGCACTACTTTATACTATTTTACCTTGAACATTATTTAAATTCAATCAAATGACTTTATTTATGCAATATTATGAAATTATAGAATTCATATGCTATTACTAGGATAAAATGCTCTAATTTTGTAGGAAAAAAGGATTCTATAAATGAAATAGAAGATTACTTGATAAAGAAGGGAAGACTTGTATGATGCTGCAACAATGGAGTGCAATGGTGTAGAAATGCGATRCTGAAGCAATAGCAAAATGAGCAGAACATCATATAATATTTGAAAAAAGAAAGTTAAGGGAAAAGGGAGTCATCATTAGAAWGAAAGCAAGTCACATCTAAAGCCCTAAAAGAAAAGTAAAAAAGTTAAAAAGCAAAGAGAACAAGTGGGTGTTAACAAGAGTAGGAAGAGGGGCTCATATCTTTCTATGACACACTTTTTTTGGTCTGGCTTCCAAGGTAAGTTTTAATTGACAAAAAAGGAGAGAAGGCAAAGGACAGAGGCATTCGGCAGACAACTCAAAACGACGAAGAGAGAGAAAAAAGTTGAGAAACAGAGAAGAGAGAAAGGTAGCAAAAAGAGGAGAAGATTGGAAGAAGAAGAAGACTTCAAGGAAGACGTCACCATTGGGCTTCGTCATCTTCTTTAGGCCTTGTTTCTCCTTCTCATATTGATTATTTTGAGATGCACTTTAAGATGTTAAGTTTTCACATTATGTATTTCATTACATCTAAGAGCATGAACGAACTTCTTAGAAGTTAGAGTTTCGATAAACCAATGTACTCAATATTTATGTGAATGCTTTGAATAAGGTTTGCTCTTTATAAATRCATTACCCAAGGATATCTATTATTTATATTCACTATTTTGTGACCATGAATAGTATTTATTTGAGTTTCTTGAACTCCGAAAGGTAGTAAAAGAAGTGAAAAACTTGAGTAGATGTAGGTTTGGCTATCTTGAGATAAGGTTTAAGATCTTAGAAATGCCATTGAATATTTGAGACATCTATATTTAACCCATAAAATCATATGTAACTTGAACTTTTATTTGTGTTCATTAAACTAAGTAATCCCGACATATAGAACAACTTAGTTTAGGAGGAACAAGGACCAAYAAACTGAAAGGGTGAGTTCGTTTTTTGTCTCAATTTGTGTTTTTACTGTAGCTAAACATTTGTTGCAGCATTGATGTTTGACTTCTTGGACATTAGTACTTTGGAGATTTTTGTAAACTCTAACTCACTTTTAAGCTCATAATCATCTCATATGTATGCGATTGCTATTATTTGTTCTCGAATCTTTGTGATTAGATAACTTTAGATTATTTTACTTTATTTTCGTGACAACCAATAACTATTTGATTTTATTAGAAATTTAAATCATTATTTTTGGACCAACAATCTTTGTGGGACAATACTCTTATTCATTTTATATTACTTGTAGACCGTGTATATTTACATGAGTGAAGCCTTATTGCGTAAGCGATTTTGTCTATCATGGCTCATTTTTGTAACACCCCCAGATTAAGAAACTTTATCCTAATCCAGGAATGTCACCATTTATTTACTCTCATGAATTTGCAGAAATTTAGAAAAATAAAAATCTTGAAATTTAAAATAGAAAAGGGGTTTATAAAAATTTTGGCAAAGTTTTCCCTRTAATATCAACATTTTTTCATGTATATAATTAGAAAATTTCACAGCAAATATTTTTAATACTCCACATGTAAATAATTTCAAATTTCAAGAATATTATTTACCAACAAAATATTCATATTGAAATAACTTCAACCTGAACAGTATCATTTATCAATTAAATACTCATATATTTGAAATTCAGTAAAAACTTTGAGAATAAATCCARAGCAAATAAAATACTAATAGATTTAATAATCAAGTGAAAGTCTTTGAAAGCATAATTCCAGAACAAATTAAAGCTTAAGCATTCAGTAAGTTCATAAATTAATAGAAAACTTAATTAGTGAAACTAATTCATGGGTATCAAAGTCTGCTTCGAAGCAGTCTCCATGTACCATCCGACTAATCATCACCTGGAATGTAAAATAAGGGAAATGGAATGAGTTATAAAGCTCAGTACGTAAATTCCATGTATGAATGCATATATCATGAATTATATATCATGAATTTAAAAAATTTACTTCTTCGTCAAAACTTCTCAAACATTTCCATTTCATCAAAAATCGTGAAAATTTTTCATTTTAAGTCGTGAGCTCACTTGGTGTATCGCCTAACCATTCAGCTCTGCAGTAAGTAATTTTTATTTAGAATCAGGTTATCTTTTATTGGTAGAACCGCAAAGTGATTAACATAACTTAATCTTTTCCTGAACTTCACCTCATAAGAGGTGGATAATACATGAATTCCCACCCTACAAAAGGGTTAGGTCGAGTCCATTTATCCCCACTTGCACATTTCGGATGGTCTAGGCTTTACACTCCTTTTCAAATTCTAACGTTGAAAATCATTACTAAAAATCATATTTTCACTTTACTTCCATAAAACGTTTGTTTCCGACATTCTTAAAAACATTTACTTTCTTAAATGCATGAAAAATGCTCATGTTAGAAAATGGTTTGCAAACTACTACGACAACCTACATGCTCATGAACATGCTCCACATGAACTCTGACTTAATCTTCCCAACAGGGTCTCAAGTTAGTAAATTACATAATTGAATAAACAATACATTCATATTAAGAACAAGCAATTTCGGTTATAAACCATTCAATGCATATGCAATACCATAATGCAAAATGTGAAGAATTTATTTTTTGAAGTTCTTAATGGAATTTAGTTTTACTTTGCATAATCGCTAGCGGAACGCTTTGGCTGCCCATAATGTTAATGTGCTAGGAATTATCATAATTTTTATTAAAATAAAAAGAATATTATCTAAAATTTGTTTAACAAAATATATTTATTTAATATGATTGTTCACCATTAAAACATTAATTATTTATCATATAAGTATCACTTGCCCATGTAAACCCATACTTAAATTTTTTACGTTGAAAATAATAAYATTACCAAAAGTATGAACTAATTCCATAGCTCTCGACTTCCCTTAACAATGACAAACATGATCACAATATGTTTCTAAAAACATATTTCTCATACTACTTTAAGCTTCACATTAAATTATGTATAAACATAATATATATTTTTTCATAATTATCAACACACGACAGAAATATAATAACTGTTTGATTAATATAATCAAAGAAATAAATGTTTCATCTTGAATCCACTAAATTTCTAGGTGTAGAGTWTGGCGCAATGTGTCAAACACGCTCGGRAAGAGAACGGCCACTCTGGTGGCCATTCTAATCAGTCAGGATAAGTCATGGATCTAGTGCGCTCCAAGCATGCAAACGAACGGCGAACAGCACCCATGGTCGCGAACAAGCAGTGGCGCGCGCACCTAGTTTGAGCACAACGCATAGCTCTCGAGCTGGTCGCCTAGTCGGGCTCCGAGCGATCCGCTCCTGGTCGGCGACGGGAGAGAGCCGGCGAGCAGCAATCAAACGGTGCCGAGCTGTTGCTACTTCCAGATTCGAAAACCCCCTTTTCTCGTCTAATCGCGAGCAGCAGATGAGCGGCTGGCGGTGTGCACAGATGGCTGAGCGAACGACTAGGCTGAAGCGGCGACGCGCACAGATTGGATGGCCGCGCAGTAGAGCTTCGATCCGAGCGGCGAAGGATTTCTAGTCGAAGCGAGCAGCACGCAGAGGTTTGGCGCGCGAGCAAATCGTCAATTGCTGCAAGTTCGGCCGTTGCGTGCAGAGATCGGCGAGCAGAGAGCTGCGGCTCCCCCCGCATTGA
>MEJB01000071.1:600542-653397 GCA_001752375.1 Rhazya stricta
CGAATGAAATCTTGTGATTTGAGTTTTATAGATCCACCACTGTCTAAAGACTATGAAAAGACTGAAATTGTTCATAAATTCCTAGAAGAATTTTGCATTGCCACTAATATATTCTCGGGCAGCCATTATTGCACATCAAATTTATTTTTTTGGGAAGTTTATCATATCCTTTTATTGCTGCAGGAATCAAGCAAAAATGATACCAGTTTGATTGGAAAAATGGCAAAAAAACATGCTTGTTAAGTTTGAGAAATATTGGGTGGAAAAAGAGCCAAATATGTTACTCTCTGTTGCTGTGATTTTAGACCCTAAATTCAAGCTTAGATACTTGAAATATTGTTACAATAAAATCTCTGAATCTTCTTTGATTATGAGTAATGTGGATTGTATTGAATATGAGCTTCGTTCTGTCTTTGGTAGGTATTTGGCAATCTATGAAACATCTTGCCAACAAGAAAAAGTCTTGGAAAAGGAGAAAAGTTCGAACAATGAGGTAGATTGTAGTAGTAATGTGGCATTCAACTTGGAAGTCATGGAAGATTTTTACAAGTTTAGTGAAGAAGAAGATAAGGTGCATAGTAAAAGTGAGTCGGATGTTTACTTGGAGGAAAAACTACATCCACAAAGGATAGGGGAAGATAATGATGGATTTAATATCCAGCAAATATTGAAAATTGAATGCACTTCAATTTTTCTGTTTTGTTTATGATGRTAAGAGATATACTAGCCATTTATGTAAGCACAGTTGCATCCGAGAGTGCTTTTAGCACTGGAAGACGAGTTTAAACCACTTTTTGTAGCTCACTTCTTCCTTGGAGAGTTGAAGCACTAGTTTGTGCGTAAGATTGGATTAGAAGTTCTCCAAAAGAGATTGATTTCATGGGAGGAATTTGATTCTGCATTTTCTTGTAAGTAATTGAGTTTTTTTTTTTTCCTTGTTAATGTATTACCATTGAATGCAGTTATCTCACACTTGTTTTCTTTTTTGTTCTTTTTTTATTGCAACTATAAATATAAACAAAAGTTAAGCTATGTGGCTTACTTTATGTAATTGTTCYATTCATTGCTAAGTATAGTTTTTGCAATTAATTTAAGTTGTTAATTTTTTATGAGCTTTTGTTTTTTGAGTGAGATAAACTTACCTAAGTTGAACCTCATTTTGTAAAATGTTCTTTGCARGGTTTTTGGATTTGTGGGTTTCAAGATTCAARAGGAGGCTGATGATTCTTTTTTTGATTGGTTAATGTTCTRTGTTAGTTATAGTTTTTGCAATTAATTTGAGCTGTTAACCTTTTATGTGCTTTTGTTTTTTGAGTGAGATAAACTTACTTAAGTTGAACCTCATTTTGTTAAATGTTCTTAGCAGGATTCAAGAGAAGTTGAACCTCGTTTGTGAATATCAAATGGTTATGAATTTGTGAATGTGAACTTTTGCATTTATGTATTTATAGTTTATGAATTTMTGAATTTATGTATTTATAGATTTGTCAATTTGCTAAATTTATGTATTTATGAATTTGTGAAATCTCATTTATATTTTGCACTTACGTCTAGTGAGATTTGTGAAGGCTTTAGTGATGAGAATAGACTATTCTACTCAAATTTATATATTTGTAAAGTCTGATTGTGTGAAGGATATTCCTTCATTTGTATTTATATTCTTTTGTTTGTATTCTGCATATATAAATAAAACAAAACTTTTTTATTGTTCTTTAACACRTAAAAATGTTGGATTTTTGATAAAATAATATCAAATAATAATAAATTCGGGCTGAACTCGAGCTCACATGAACTTGCGTGCTGAGCCTGAACTTAATACTCATGGCAATCTAATTGTGAGCTTGAGTTATGAAAATTTATTGCCAATTGAGTTTGGGCTTAATCAAGTTTGACTCACAAAGTTCAATTAACTGGCCTAGTTAATGACAATTAATTTAACTTTAGAATCTCACTTGAAGGTAAAGTTTTTGAACAATAATTAAATTTCATCAAGTGATAATTAATTAATTAATTGAGTTCAAATTGACATTTGAATTTCTTTACGTTTTTAAGATTTTTTAAATTGAACCCAAGCCATTGAAACCCTTAAATCAGTTTGGATGAGCTTTGTTTGGACAATTTATGTATATAATTTCACGTTCTTTTACACATCCCACGGATAAATTAGAGAGAAAAATAATTAAATACGATTTAGGTTCTTCTAACCCACGGGATAAATTAGAGGGAATAAGAAAATTATTATATTTTCTTAAGGAATAAAATTAAAAGAAAAAGGGGAGCTGGAATATATTTGGACTATCAGGTATGGATCGGGTCACTGCATTCGCCCAGAAAACACATCCAGCGAGCCCTAATACACTCATCGCCAAACCCGACTGTAGCTCAAAGCAAACTTCAAAACCCTTCTTCAGTTTAGGGTTTTTGCATCTGCTCACTCCCACTGAGAATGTGGAGACCAATAAAGTCGTTTGCAAGAAGAACCCTCATTAGTAGACACAATGTTTCAGCTAAATTTCGACAAATTCAGAGCTTTTCTAAGGTACTTCAATCACAATCCCAGGCCTCAATAGCCTCGGCTGAATCCCAATTTATTCGTTATAATTCATCGTATTTCGCCGCTCCTTTTGGTCAAATGACAAGGTTTTTCTCATCAAATCCATCATTTCAAAATAAAGAACTAAATCAAAGTACTGAATCTGTTGATTCAAGACTTGATTTTGATGAAAATCCAGCTCTTAGTTTTTCAGAATATGTGCCTTCTGAAGGAAACAATGTGAACCGGGATAAGAATGGATTTTCGGTTGATTCAGAATTTGATTTTGATGAGAGTCCGAGTTCTTTTTCCTTTGAATTTGAAGAGGGGAGCCAAACTACTGATGATTTATCTCTTAGTCATGACAGTTTGGCTTTAGGAAATGATACGGATGGACTGGATGTGGTAGAGGGTGAGAATGATGGGGAGAAAGTTGAAAAACTTTTGTCTTTGCTTCAGAGTAGTGGAACTGTTGATTCTTTAGAATCTAGTCTTGAGGACATGGGTTTAGTTTTGAATGAAGAGTTGGTTCTGAGAGTACTTGAAACTCCCTTTGTACCAGCAGAGTATTTGATTGGATTTTTCAAGTGGATATTGAATAAAAGAGAGCTACTTTTGACTACAAAAGTTATAGATTTGCTTGTTAAAGTTATGAGCAGTGATATTAGGACAAGGGATGCGTATGCTCTGTGGGATTTGTTTAAGATGATTGGTGAGAAGGAGATTAGAGTCCTGACCACTGATATCCTCAATCAGTTGATATCACTGCTATCAAAATTAGGTAAGGGGAAAGCTGCATTTGAGGTTTTCAACAGGTTTGAAGATTTTGGTTGTTTACCAGATTCTAATACATATTATTGGACTATTGATGCCCTCTCTAGGCGTTCAATTTTTGATTGGGCTTCTTCTGTTTGTGATAAGATGTTAAATGCAGAAAAGTTGCCTGATGGTGAGAAAATTGGGAAGATTATTTCTCATCTGTGCCGAGGAAAGAAGCTTAAAGATGCCTATACTATTTACATTTGGGCAAAGGAGAACAATAAGTATCCACCACAATCTTCTGTAAACTTTTTAATAAACTCACTTTGTGGAAAGGAAAAATCTAAGGGGGAGGATAAGAAAAGCCGAAAGGATAAAATTATTTCACATTCTCAATTAGAAGAAGTTGTTTCACCAGAAGAGAAGGAAAATGTTTATTTGGCCTTGAAGATGTTAGATGATCTGCCAGCAGAAGAACGAAAGCATGCCATTAGATCTTTTTCATTTGTCACTAGTGCATTGTGTAGAATTAAAGATATTCAAGAGGCAAAGAAGTTGTTCTTTAAGATGATAGAAGCTGGTCCACCTCCTGGATATACTATCTTCAATACAATTATTACTGCCTTATCCAGGGCCAGGGATATGGAAGAATCCATGCAGCTGATACAAATTATGGAGGCCAGAGGTCTAAAACCTGATATCTACACCTATGCCGCAGTTATGAGTGGTTATGTGGAGGAAGGTGCAATGGAGGAGGCCCACAAAATCTTAGATGAAGCAAAGAAGAAGTACTCAAAGCTGAGTCCTATTATTTATTACACTCTCATCCGAGGATACAGTAAGCTTGACCAATTTGACATGGCTCGGAAGTTGATGGGGGAGATGAAGGAATTTGGAGTCCAGCCTCATGCTAATGAGTGCAAAAAGCTGATTGAATTACTTTGCTTGAAGGCTTTGGATTGGGATGCAGCAGAAAAGCTACTACAAGAGATGCAAGAGAATGGGTTGCATCTAAATGAGTTAACTAAGAGTCTTGTTAGAGCAGTTAAAGAGTTAGCGGAGGAAGGACTGGCAAGCCAAGCTGTAACTGCTGCTTCATAGTCATCTTCGAGAAATTGAAGCTTATTCTCAACTATGTAGGCATTTTTAGTACTTCTTCTAATTTTATGGTTTGCTTTCTTCTGTTTTTGTCRACAAAAGATAAAGGAGAGTAATCTTATAWTGCCTATGTTTTGACCAATGATTAAATTGCTTTTGATCCATCATAATTGCTAGGATAGTGAGTTGATGACAATAATTTTATATGGGAAAAGATTCCACAAATAGACAGATAAATGCAGATGGATTCTGTTCTTTATAGTGTGTTTCCATATTTACTTGGCATAAATTTACCACTCACATTATGAAAATCTTTTACTTTGTTGAAATTACAATTCTGACAAGTGGAAGTGATAATTCTACCTGGTGACATGAAAGATTTAAAAAGAATAACAAACCCACTTAAAGTTTCTTCGTGACAATTTTCTTTCTCTTATTCTTTTATTTGCCTTTTGAGATGCATGGCTTGAAACTTAATGCAGAAAAGGGAAATGCATAGATTTTATTGACTGGATTTTATACAGGTAATGACTTTGTTGAACCGTATTTATTTCTATACACATATGCCTTTGTGGAAGTGTTATTTCCCTTCCTGTGTTGTTCCTGCTGTAGTTAGTCTTACATTGCTGTTGGGGTTAAATATTTGACATACATTCCTGTTTGTTTCTGATCTGAGCTTTGATTGTTTGTGTTTGTAGAAATACCCACTTTGAAACTTGAATATCAGAGATATAGAGGAAAAAATCTTATCGTTTATGATTGGATAAGTAATATATATGGAGTCGGTCATTTACATGTATTGATTCTACAGGTAGATTTGTTGCATATGTTTTCTGCAATATCTAGCACCACACAATTAAATTAAATGTGACTTTCTGATATTTACGAGCTAGCAAACTATTCATTTCCGTAAGGGGCAGAAAATAGAAGTTTTACCCATTTTCTGTTATAAACTTCCTCGTGGGCATAGTTCTCTATCATGAACTGTGAATAAATGATGTTCTACTATAAGTTTACTCAGATTTTCTGTACTCCTGCTGCTTCAATAAACTTCTAGCATTTTAAGGTACCCAAGAAGTGGGTGGTTGAGGGAAAGTTTTTTGTCTGTTCTCTAACTGTCTTTATTTGCTATGAAGAAACATATGGTTTATCATTGAGAGATGGATAATATCTGAAGAAAGAAAGAATGGAATGAAACCTCACTATGATACGACCATTGGTAGCTTTACAGAGTTAACTCATTTGTATATTTAAAGAACAGTAGAAATGCACTAAGTGCACCTTTTGTAGCTCCCACCATCTTCACTTGCATTCGTTTCTCTCTCCTTTCAAGCTTTCAGTTCCCGCTGATATTCCATGAGACAACTGGTATTCCTCCTATCTTCTCAACAATCCCAACTGAGGCTTTGGCCTTCTTTTGCTGGTGATGTACCTAGCCAGTTATAAGCCACCCAACAAAAGGAGAGCGAAAAGTCTCGCCACAAGTCCTGAAGGARGTAAGAATGGACATAATCCAAACGAACATGCAATAGTCAGGAGGGGGCTGGAAATTATTACCATTGGTTGCTAGAATAAATCTATTCTCTTTCCTATTACCTTTTCTACTGAATGGACATGGAGGAGGATGTAAGAATCAAGAATCAGATCTGTACTTCTATTTGGAAAAAAAAAAAAAAAAAAAATCTGTTGATGCCAAAACAACTATAGGACCTACTTTTGGAGTCTCCGAAAAATGATATTATATAAATGTTGACCTATCAAGTAGGTTATTCCGTCTAATAATCCTGGTAACAAATTAGAATAGGGTTTTCATTATTCTGGCACTTTAGATCAGTAGTGACATGACAAAAGTTTGTATGTGCATAGTAGATCTCTTACTGGAAAATTACTCAGCAGTGTTGTTTTATGGATCAATACAGTCAGTGGAAAGAAAAAGCTGGTATTGGTAAAAGACCTGAAATTACTTTTCCTGAGAGCAAGAGCTTCCTGCAGGCAGTGGTGAGTTGTTTCTTGGACACTTGAATGTAGCAGACGTAATTCTGGAAAAATATACGGTTCTTTTTAGGTAAAGTCTTGATTGTTTAGATGGATAATGATGCTTATAAGTCGTCATTTCATACAGGGCGCAATTATATTTCGACCCAGATTTATGAATACTCTCAATTTTTGCAGCCGGATTTATGTTGCCAATTTCTATGAAAATTAATATTTATCCCTCTGTGATGCCTAACCCCCCCCCCCCCTACTGGTGGAAAGGCAGAAAAGTTGAAATGGAAAGAAAAAAGGGAATTGATATTGGCTTCCTCGCTTCCATCATACATGTAGTGCATTCAATTGAAAATTACAGGGAATTCTGATGATGATTTGTAGAACATTTATACTGAGATGGCGAAGTAATTTGTCCAGTTATTTAGGTACTGCTTTGACTTGTTTTTCCTTGCCTTCAGGATTCTGCTGAGTCGTGAGAGCTGTGAGAATTCAAGTTCCTGATAGCTGGAAGTGCTAGGTCAACTCATGTATTTTCTATAATGTATAAAACTATTGTGCATTCTGGAATAGTAAAAACATAGTTCTTGTTTCTTTTTCAAGTTGCATTTCAAAGGATTCGCAAATAAAAAAAAGGAAAAGTAACATTGTATGTGACTATGGATGGTCCTTAAATTCATTATTCTCCATCTCTTTCTCTCTCTTTCTCTCTCTCTCTCTCCACCCCCTTGCCTCCGTCTCTAATTACAATAGCACAGGTAATCCTAAGTGAAGCAACTAATTGGTGGAACACTTGGGGCAGTTTGCAAGAACTTGCACTGACTTTCTTAGAGAGTGAAGACAAAAATGTGTGACATTTATTACATGTTCGTGATGTCTCGCCATCATCTGTTTTACCTCTTCTCTTTTCAAGTTGAACTTCTTCCTTTATTGATGAATGCCTTGGATAATATCAAATGCTTTCTTATGGAAAAATTGAGTAGCTTGTTATTGTCGCATTGGTACATTAGGCAGGGGAGAGAATTTCAAGGCTTCTATTGCAATCTTCCTCAACAAGAAGCATTATGTTCCTAGTCTTTTACCCTTGGGCAGAATGTAGAGGTGGTTTTGATATTTCTTTTCAAGTGTTAGAGGTTATTGAAAGTTTGTTTTCATCTAAAGGGCAGGAGTGGATTACCTTGAAGCTTTAATTCTTCCAGTCTGTACGAAGAAAAGAACTTCGTTTGACAATTTTCTCCATATTTAAAATTCATTTTAAGGTCTTTGGCTTGATTTTCCTCTACTTGTATAAATAGTTCAGTTAGAAAAGCTACTTAGCTACCAAATAAAAAAAATAGGTGATGTGGGTGCAGTTACCTATCATTCATCTGGGTGTGAAGCCTTGTCAGGCCTTCACTTACTACTAACACTATTAAGAACATTATCCAAGTTGAAGACCTAACCTTACAAGGAATCTTAGGATTGCAGAAAGAGTTCGAAAATGACGAAAGCGCTAGTGGCAAACGCAATGCAGAAGTTCAGCAGTATTCTGCAAAGTGCAATGCTTAAGATGGAGTGCTCCAGAGTTTAGACCAAAAAGTGCATTGCTTGCGAAGGCCATTAGGGACACTGCAAAGCTAAATGCAGGATGTTTTCCTTTCCTTTTCTCAAGAAATCTACAAGAGAACAAAACAGAAAAACCTGGAGATGACCAAAAGTTGTCATGCAGTTTGCTTTTGGATAAGCTTTCTTTACCACCATCCCCTCTTTTTCTTTCTTTCTATCTATGAGATTGTTTCTGTATAGTATATGCATTTTGCTTTGTTTACCTTTCAAAGATTTTTCAATGGAAAGTAAAATTGTATATATACAAACATTTTGGAATATTCCCTGAGTTTACCAATTGAGCTCTAGCTTTATCAATATCTTCTTTTAGCCTTTCACCCTTTAAAGTGAACCTTGTGTCCTTCAAAATGCATATTTTTTAATGTTGTAAACGATCTATTATTAAGTGTTTTAATTTCATTTTCTTTATTAGTTATAAAGAAAATATAGTTAAGTCACCTGTATTTAAATTTAAGAAAAGATGTTTTAAATGATCTAATCATACGAAGTACAATAAGTGAAAATAATATTAATGATATATTTAGTTAAAAGATTTAACTAAAATAACAGACGAGTATGATTAGTTTTTCGACCATATAAATGAGAAAAATTTTAAGTAGGATTGGAACTTCATTAGTTTTTAGATTTAGGAGTAGCAATTAAAAAATTTAAATAAGTTTGTGATTTAATTGTAAATAAAAGCCCACAAAATTATGAGTTGTTTCTTTGTCATACAATCTTTGGTGAGCATGTCCTTTTGCAACCGTCTTCTTCTTTAATATATATATAGATATGGTATCAAAGCTACCTCCCAAACTTTATGTATATATTATTATTTTTTTCATTCACGAGATTAAAATTCAAGATATTGTTTAAGGGATACAAACCTCATTATCAGTCAGACTAATAATCAACATTGATCGAACTCAAAATTTATCATTAAGTGCTTATCAATTAAAAAATGTTACTATTAAAACTACTGGCCTCTCGTATTTGATATTAATTTATTGAATCTACTTATATTTAAGTTGAAAGTGTTTGATAAATGASTTATTTATTTATCTAGAAATAATTATTTTGATATAGTTAAATTCGTTATGGAGTATCATTTTCAACCATGCACATATTATACATATCAATTTTACTTGGTTATATTAACTTTTCAAGTATGGTTGGAGTAGCTTGCTGGAAAAGAATGATGATAAAAATAAAACTATAAAGAAAGCTAATGGGGCCAAACTTAAATATGTCCAAAACCTACAGGGTTACATTGAAAATTACCCAATTCAAAGTTCAAAGTCCATCATTCCATTTCTTTGGATTTTTCCAGCCCTAATTTCACTGACTTCACTATCACTGTCACTACCAAGACCTCCCTACATCAGACAAACATACCCCGATCCAGCAGATCTCCTCCGACCACCGTTGGATCTAGTCACTTTCTCTTTTTCTTTTTGCATTTGAGGCAAAATTCTGCTCTTTTCCTGCTGCTTTCTTGTTTTTTAAGTCTTCCTTTTTAGCATCCGCACTCAGACATACACACAGTTGCTCTGGAAAGCCTTCTTCAGGCCATTTCTTGCATCATGGTGGTTATGTGAGCTTACTTCAAAGTTAATCACTAGGTAATCTCCCTCGCATTCTATCTTTCTGGGTTTCTCTTCTTGTTTAATTTTGTTTTCTTTTTGCTTTTTTGTTTCTTTTTTCCCCACGTTGATATCATTATATACATAATGACCAACATTTGTACATTTTTTGATGCATGGAACATCAATTTTAGTTCAATATGCTTGCTGCAAGATGAAACCTGCAAATGGGTTTTGCATTATGTTAACTAAAATTGAGTTGTTTGTACGTCTGTGTTGGAGATTGAAGCATAATTTCAGATCTCAATCTAAATAGGATGTGTTGTGTCCAGTTTTTTCTTTATTTGTTAGATATTAGTTGATCTGATTCGGCTAATTGTAGTTTTTCATTTTCCACCAACTTCTGTTTATATGCTTTTATATGATAATAGGTTACACTTACTTTTCCTGTTTCTTAATTCAGGTGCTTGAATCTTGATCTTTTTCATCTTGATTGTAGCTTCAGTTCCGTGTGCTTCAGTAGAAATGGTAAAATGCTTTTGCCTTCTGCCGTTATCTTGCTTAATATGTTTTGCTTATTTTATGTTATGGCCTGGCTGGATTTGCTTATTGTTCATTTTCATTATTTTCCTTCTTTTTTTTTAGTAGATTGCCTATTCTGGATTTCAGTTTTGATAATTCCTTTAGTTCCATTAATACTTTATTTTGTTGACTTAATTCCACATGCAATTTGGATTCATTGTGGAGAAGGATTTGCCCAGTGATTGTTTCTTTCTTTCTGTAGATTAAAATAAAGAATAAAAGAGCAAAAGTCTAATGGTAGTTTTCCTAGCTTTAATATTATTAATTTCTTAATTTATTATGGCTCCAAGGCACAACTAAACATGGCCCATAAGTCATAGTCAAATTAGTTAACCTTTATAGAAAATGTTCAAAAGAAATTATGCTGCATGGAGCAGGTCTTGTGTTTCTGGGGCCCAATAAGTTTAAGCTAAATAATACGAGTTAGTGAAATCTTATATTTTTTAATTGCAAGATCTATTTTGTTGACGACAATATACTATTTTTTCATGCTTGATCAGGACGTAAGTTCTGGAATAAATTTCTTAGTTTGTGTCTACTACTCGGGATAAGGTTATATTGATGGTCAAGAGTTTAAGAACTCAACAATGATTACAGAATTAAAAGTTTGCAGTATTCCTTGTTCTGGCTAAAATTCCTTTAGAATGTACACTTGGTTTCCGCACATACCTATTACTTTTGGGTTTGCAGTAATGCATTGATTTTAAAAAAGTATGATTTTAACCTTTTCTCGTTCAGCAATAGAGTTCAGCAAACAAGTTATTCAAAAGGAATTAGATATAATCTGTATACAAGTTATACCTTTCTTGCTGTACTTCTTTATATTGCTGCAGGCATGAATGTGGGAGATGACAAAGTGTATCTTCTTTTGAAGATATAATGCATATAATGTACATCAATCATTGGATTCAATCTAGAAATGAAATGACAACTTTCTTTGAAAGATTTCACTAAATTTTGTTGCATTAAATATCTGAATTCTGCAATTAATGAAGTCAAAATTTAAAAGGGATCTAATTCATGGAAAGTTCTATCTAAGACATGGCTTGTAAGACCCCCTCTGACAGAAAAGGTGGGTCTCTATATTTTAGAGCACACTTCAAGTTATTTTATGTGAGAGACATTCTAAGTAGTGTGCTCTAGGATAGAATTTCCTCTAATTCACATGCTGCTTTTACTTTTATTTGAAGCAGAAGGGTCAACTACTTGGGGGGACTTTGTTCCAAAGAAAATAAAAGAGACACTCAGGGGAACTACAGAGATGGTAGGGAAAGTATATCATACTTTGTCATTTTCGTGGAGTTTTAGTCACAGATCTTCCTATCTAAAAAATAAAAAAGTAAAGAGAAAGAATAGAATGTGCTAAATGAAAAGGTGAAAAGAAAATGTTCTTTAACAATCACAAGAATGATTGCTTGCTTTTGTATCAAATCTCTGCTACGTCTATTWTACTTGACAATTCAGAACTGATTGGTAATAATTTCTGAATTTTCTGGTAACAAGAAAGGTTCCATAGATAGCTGATTATCGACAATACATATGATTTTGTTTCTTGAAGGTGTTTCATTACATAAGCACAAATTTATCCACTCACAATTGTGAAACATCTACTAATTGGTTGCTTTAACAATCATAAGAATGATTGCTTGCTTTTGTATCAAATCTCTGCCACTTCTATTTTACTTGACAATTGAAAACTGATTGGTAATAATTTCAGATTTTTCTGGTAACAAGAAAGGTTCCATGGATAGCTGATCATCGACAATATATATGATTTTGTTTCTTGAAGGTGTTTTATTACGTAAGCACAAATCTATCCACTGTCAATTGTGAAAATCTACTAATTGGTGGCAAATTTATTTTTCCAAGGGGTGCAAGTGATAAATATCGCATGGTGATGGTATGAAGGATAAAGAAGCAGGATTTCTTTTCAGTAACATGGTCTTTCTATTTTTCCATTTGTCTTTTAAGATACTATAATTTTGTGACTAAAAGATTTAATAAGAAAAGAGAATGCATAGGGACATTAGTCAACATTTTTCTACAGATAATAACTTTGTTAAATAGGTTTCCCTTTTTGATTTATATGTGCTTTTGTGCTGGTGGTATTTTCTTTCCTTAGTTCTTTTCAACTATATTTAATTCTCCAAATATTATTGGTGAGAGTAATATACTACAATTTTCTAAGTTTATATCTGGTGAGTTAGTGTTAAGTTTTGTGAAAGTACCCACTTTGACCTAGTCATGATTTTCTTGACTACCACAGGGGTAGCGGGCTTACATTCATTTCAGAAGATATTGATGCTACTAGCTATATTTTGTGCAAGAGAATGCTAGGACCCACATATGATTTACAAAAAATTTACTTTTCTGCTGGTTACAAGCTTAAAATATATTATTGTTCAATTCCTTGTTCATTCTTTATTTTACTTTAATAAATCTTGGCTAGGGGGAGAAATGCAAGGATTTAGGTTGAACGTTTGACCTTTGTGAGTTTCCCTGGTGGTTTTATTTATTTATTCCTTTTTTTCTTTTTTTTTTGGGGGGGGGGGTTGGTGTTGGTGGTGGCGGCTGGGGCTTTGGGGCTTTAGTGTTTGTACGGCTTTAGTGTCGTGTCTCTTGTGACTATCCTTATCTATTTTATTGAAAAGAATAATGATCTCCATTTTAAAATTGTGACCTTGAGGAGAAGATAGGCATTTTATATTGTGACGTAGAACTGCATGCCYGCTTTCTTTYGGTAAGGACATAGGAGCTGAAACTGTACGATTCTAGGTAGATTGTATATTATTCTTAAATATTGCTTCAGATTGAAAAACTGAAAGTCTGCTTCAGATGCCATGCCAATCAGATTGTGTCTGCTTTAGTGTGAAGAGAATTGATAAATTGTTCTGATAATGAATTCTCTTTGGATAGCATCCCAATGAAATTTTAATTTGTTTAAGTGGGAAGAGAGTCGATTGCTTGCGCTGAAAATGAATTACTTGTCTTTTGCATTACATTTTACCAGATAATCATATTTTACATCTAATGTGATAGAATCTCAATGTACTCCACAAAACAGCTGACACGATGGGAAGGTGAAATTCATACTCTTTGGTTGCTCTGGCTCTTTCAGAATTTTGTGGATTTTGTTTTGTATGTTTCGTCCTCTCCTTGAATTTTGATTTTTCTGATTCACTGCGAATAGCTAGGACTCCGGAGCTTGTTTTTAGTAGGCCAGTTTTTTTATCATTAGAAGCTTTTCTGGAAGTTCTATTTTCTTTTCTTTTCTTTTTCTCTTCCTTCTGTACATGAGAGGGAGGACTTTTGGGGTGAATTGGCATGTATATGAAGTTAATGCTTGACGTGACTGACAGCGCAAGCGATGGGGAGGATGTTTGGGTGGATTGGCATGTTTCCGCAAGCAAAAAGGCGGGAAGCGCATTGTACCTGCATCTCGCATTCCAGAGGCCAATTCATTAGCAAATCAGCCAAATGGACCTCAAGTTGGAGTGTTGACTAATCCAACTGCAGCATTGTTAGCTCCACCGTCTTCACCTGCTTCATTTTCGAATTCAGCGCTCCCTTCAACAGTTCAGTCTCCCAGCTGTTTCTTGTCTGCAAATTCTCCTGGAGGTCCTTCATCAACAATGTTTGCGACTGGTCCATATGCCCATGAAACACAACTGGTATCCCCTCCAGTTTTCTCGACCTTCACAACTGAACCTTCAACTGCACCTCTAACACCTCCACCGGAGTTGGCACACCTAACCACCCCCTCTTCCCCAGATGTACCCTTTGCTCAGTTTCTTACATCTTCTGTGGATCTTAAAAACACTGGCAAGGCAAATTATATGTCTGCTAATGACCCCCAAGCAACATATTCACTTTTTCCTGGGAGTCCTGCAAGCATTCTTAGATCACCTGTTTCAAGGGCCTCACGTGAAGGTTTATCATCATCCTTTCCCGAAAGAGAGTTTGCATCTCAATGGGATCCTTCAATTCCTTCACGTGACACTGCATTTTCCAGGTCAGAATCACGTAGGTTCTTTGGGCTTGAAGCAGATGGCTCCTCCAAGAAATCCCAAGACTCAAATTTCTTCTGTCCTGCTACATTTGCACAATTCTATCTGGATCCCGCTTCATTTCCACATTCTGGTGGGAGATTAAGTGTCTCAAAAGAATCAGATGCTTACTCAAATGGTGGAAGTGGACATCAGAACAGGCAGAACAAGTCAACCAAACAAGATGTTGAGGAAATAGAAGCTTATAGAGCATCATTTGGGTTCAGTGCTGATGAAATTGTCACAACAACTCATTATGTGGAGATATCCGATGTCTTGGAGGATTCTTTTACCATGTCACCTTTTCCCTCCAATAAGCTAGTGGAAGAGCAAAGTATTCTAACTGCTTCATCAGCTGAGGAAGAGAAGAAAGATATCCTGAATCCACGACACTGTAAACCAGGATTGAGTCATGCTGAGGAGCGTAAAATGCCAATTTCCAGCAATGCTTTTGAAGGTGGACATCGATACTTAAATCTTTAATATTTATCTGTCTTAGTATCACCAATGAAATTCATATTTAATATGTTTGGTAGATTCAAAATTTTACTGGCAGCTGAAAGTATATCTGACAAATAACTGCCAAAGTTTAGCAACGAAATGTGCTAAGGAATGCCATGGGTACTTTTTGTGCTACGGACTCCTTTCGATGTTTATCTCTATTCATAGTCACCTCTGAACTTCCACTATTGTTATTAAAAGATAATGTATATATTGTCTTCCCTCTTTAAAGTAAATAAAGTAATAGAATATTTCAGAAGATGTTGCTTGATTTTGCTCACATCAAGTGTCCAGGTTCTAGTCTCTATAAAGTTTCAGCCGCTACTGGTGATATGAGGAAATTTTTCTGTGTTAATTAAAGTATGTGTTTTTAATTTCACACTTTCCAGGCTGAGAGCCTGCGGAGACGCCCCTTACAACATTGATTCTATGGTTTATTTGGACCTGGTCTTATGTAGAAAATAATCATATGGCTCTCACATGCTCCTCATCCGGATTAAATTTTCAATTCCAGATTTATGCCCTAATACTGATTAATGGTCTTCTTTGTCTTCTTCTCATTTTATGTGTGGAATGATATCATATATTTTCATTTCTCAGGTAATCTATCTGACCGGCAATCTGGAGATTTATCTGTCCGAAGTGCACCTGGAAACCACATTTTGAGTGATGATGAGGACATATTTTCCAAGATAGCAGCTTCCAGAGTTAGTAGGAAATACCAACTTGGTTTATCAAGCTCCGATGCAGAAATAGAATATAGGAGAGGACGAAGCTTGAGGCAAGGAAGAGGAGACTTCGCATGGCATAACTAGCTGTCAGAGTATAAGAGTAGCCAATTATTTATAATATATGTATTAATTTGAAGGGCTTGCATTTTGTATCTAATGGGGGTTTTCTTTGATAGGTAACCTAACCTTTGATCTAACCCTCTTATGTCTCTCTCTCTCTCCTCTTGTGTGTTCTTCTCTCTCCAACTGCTGAATGTATTTTGTCTCTGTAGTTATATTGATGTCTCTTGGAGACGTGTTTTGTCCAGTTATGTATTTGGTAAATGTTGCTTTTAATTGAGGGTGAAAAGGCGGTATGGAACTCTTTGTATGTAAATGGTCATATATGAATTCGCCTTAAACCCATAATACAATATAGTATGACTTCTTCCTGGAAGAGATTGCTACTGGTCTCTTTTTCTTTTGGGCCTGTATTGAATTTAAGTTGTTGTCCATCATTCTAAGCTGTAAGCTTATTCCACCAGTGTGAAATTTGTTGATTTTTGTCAAGTTGCATTTATTAGCTCATCTGAACTCTTGACCATATCATTTTTCTAGTTATTTTGCTTTACTAGTAGACTCAGATGTGCTATGATTGAGGTGATGAGAATTTGGAGGCTAAATTTGGCGTCCCTGAGTTTGTTATTTTGTGCAACTTATTTGCTGCTTATTTAGCAATTGTCAAATGTGAAACKGGTGCCCATGTGTAATGGTGTTTGAGTTCTTGTGTTTTGGCTGTTTAGTTCTTTCTTATTTAGCTTTCTTGCATCGTTTCCCGAACATCAAATATCTTTAGTAGGAACTTTAAGATGTTTTGTCTGGAATGATTTATTTCTATAGTCTCATTCMATAMTTATTTCTAGCATTCAAGTGCATTTTCCTAAAATGCTTTGCATGGCGGTACCGTCTCTTAATGATTCAATTGAATATTGATAACCTAGGCTTGATAATATTGTTCTAAAGGTTTAGTTAAGGAAAGTCAAATATATTTGCAGTCAATTTTGGATATGATTTCAAGTCTTGTTTATAGGATCAGTATCATAGCTCAATACTAGAGATTCCTATACACATTTCCTTTTTGTCTTTGTACTAGACTTGCATATGATGTCCTCATGATCAATAGAATAACAAAAACATTATTCATCCACTTAACAATTTGGTATCTTTGGTATCATAGCCAAAAACCTAGATATTGTCCTCTCCGCTGTTCTCTTGGAACCATGTCTGCCAAATTTATAACTGAAATTCCTGATAGCAAAACACTCCATGGTGCTTGGATGGTATACATTCTTTGGTGGAAGTGCGGGGAAGATATAAACCGAGTCTCATAGCAAAATGATTTACCCAAATTTATGGCATCGGCTACCAAGAGACCTTTGCTCCTGTTGTTTAGATAACTCTATCTTAATACTTCTTTTTCTTGTAGCCAATTTCAACTTGCCACTCCATTAATTCGATGTCAAAAATGTCTATTGGAGGAAGATCTATAGGGGCGGCCCCGGGGCTAGGCTATACAGGCGACCACCAAGRGCTCCCAACAAATGTTAGCTCAGGKGCCTCAAGAAAATGCATTAGTCCTTAAAACTTTTATATATTTAATTAGTTTTACAGCTCAATACGAAGTTCATTTGTATAAATAAACAATTCAGAAATCACAAATTYCAATTTGACTCATTTCTTTTTTTAATATTCCTAAGGCACGTTAAGAGAGAGAGAGAGAGAGAGAGAGAGAGAGAGAGAGGAGGGAAGAGAGGAAGGGTTGAGAAATCAAGCATTAGTTCAATTCCAGCAATCAACCTTATGTCTTGCAATCAATTTCAAATTTCTTTTACATTATTGTAAAAAAGTAATTGAAAAAAATTATATTAGAAATTCTTTTGTGTGGTGGAGATTTATTTTCCAAATGTATGAATTACTTAAAGAGGATACTAGTGATCACAGACCTTTGCAGAGAGCTGCTTACGCCTAGGCCCTCGAATCCTCGTGGCTTGCCTTGTATAGAGGAAGAAGTATATATGGACTTGCCACGGGGATGTGAAGGAAGACTTGGAAGAGACAAAATTGGCATGCTGAGAGAATCTRTATAGATGGGTTAAAACAGTCTCCCCGAGACTGGTTTGAGCGATTCAAAAATATTGTGAGAGACATGGCTTCTTACAAAGTCAAGCTGATCACACTTCGTTTCTCTAGCACTCTACTCAAGGGAAAATAACTATTTTTACAGTGCATGTAGATTATTAGTGGCGGAGCCACATGGGGATAGGGGGCCATAGCTCCCCCAAGAACTTCAAAAGTTTGGCCCAAAATATTTCAAATTTTCAACAATATGATCCATATATTCGAGATCATCTATTTTAGATCAACAAATTTAAAACTAAGCTTGAGGCCCAGTTGGACATCAAACATTTGGGAAATCTTAAGTATTTCCTCGGGATGGAATTTGCAAGGTCTATGGAGGGAATTTTTAGTGGATSGTTAAATCACCAAAAAGAATTAATCAACTCTCAATGAATGAAAATGGTATAGTGAAAATTAAGGTTGTCTTCCCAAATCAAAGAGTCAATTTCTGTCAATATATAGAAATAACAAATGGGGAGGTTTGGAGACATCACCAAACTAATAAGATAACTAAAAATAGAAATCACAAGAATATTCAAAAATAGCAATAAAAATGTGGAAAGTAATCTATCATAAAGATCCTCTTAAAGCCACAAAACCCAAATTAGTTCACTTAATTGATTATAGATGCAAGAATAAATYGATTAGCATATGTAAACTGATTATAATTGTAYRGAAATTCCCTGAACAACCAATCTCTTCTTATGTTTTTATAGTTAAAATGATGCCTTATTGATTATTTCCTAATCAATAGACAATTCTAAGATAGTTCGTAAGATTTAATGTATTGATAGCAATAAAAATTAAAGAGACCCAATTCATAGTCAACAAACTTAGACATTATCTTATTTTAGATTAGATTATTCACTCTCATGACAAGCATAATCTATCAATTTATTGTATACGAATCAAGGCTTCCTTAGTACCTCAACYGGGAAGAAAGACTTAAAGAACATAGAAACCCAAGAAGTCCTAATACATCTCTCAACTACCAAATAAAAATTATCTCCTAATCTAATAAGAAAAATAAATACTTTTAMATCCAAGACTCCTAATTTACTTGTGATATATGAATATCTCATTGTACTCCGAGRATTATAGGGATCTTCAAAAGATTTGTTGGGGTTGAATTAAATCCCTTCAAATTCGTCCATCCCGTATACCCACGTAAAAGCTTACGTATGTATCTTACTTTTGATTGTTTATCATTCTAAATTTCGCACAATTTGCATTTTTCTTTTCAAATTCTCCGAAAGAGTACTTAAAAGATAAATATACATAAAATCACAAAATTAGTGTGATATATGTGTYCAAATTCCAGTAAATATTCTACAAATATCACATTAAAAGTGACTCTATTGATCTTCATCAACCAACGTAAATTGATTTTTGATTTGCTCAAAGAAAAGTCACGGAAACTTTAATAGAGCCAAAATTTGAAGCTAGAACCAGCAATAACAGATGAGGTGATGGATCAAGGACGTTATCAAAGATTAGTTGGTAGATTAATCTATTTGTCTTACACAAGATTTGACATAGTATTTATAGTAAGTTTGTGCATTCACCGGGTGAAAGCCTAAAAAAATGCATATTTGTCGAAGTTGTGTTTAGAATTTTGAAATATCTAAAAGAAAATTTGGACAAAGGACTCCTGTCAAAAAATAGGTCACCTCCGAGTGAAAGCCTACACAAATGCATATTGGGTAGACTATGTGACTGATAGAAGATCTCCCTCGGATTTGTGTACTTTGGTAGGAGGGAATTTGGTCACATGTAAAAGCAAAGAGTATTTTGGAAAGTAGTGCAGACATTTCAAGAAAACTGCTTTTTCTCTATGAACGAATTTGCTGGAAATCTATCGGAAATTTATTTTTTTGACGGATAGTGAAAAACATCCCCTTGGAAAAAAGTCGTCCAAAAATATCTGTCGGAAATTTCAAAGAATTTCCGTGGGATTTCCAACAGATACAATTAAATGTTAAAACAAAATAACCTAAAAATTAAATAATTTCGTTTGAAATTTTCAAAGGATTTCCAATGTATATTTTTTAAAATTAAAGAAAGTTTATTAATATTCTGTTGGAAGTTTTCAACGGATTTTCGACAGATAATATTATAAATATTTAAAAAATAAAAAAATAATATTTAGTTAATCATAAATCAATAATAAAATAACTGAAATTAATTAATTCTTTTTYCTGTTTACAAATTTTATCCCACGTATAACGTGTATACAACTCTAATTATAAATCAATAATAAATATTTAAATCACAAATATCAAACAATATCACCGCCATCTTTATATTAATACAATAACATATCCGCATAATTGAAAAAAACATCCATTAGTAATGAAACTAAAGTAATACAAGATACTAGAAAAGGAAACCAAAGTAATAAAAAATGCTAGAAAAGGAAACTAAAGTCCGAGCTTGGCTCATCGCTAGTGCCCTTGTCATGACGATGAGCCGGATCACTAATATCAGCAAATGGACCAATTGTAGAATGAGCTCCCATGAGGGTATCAAATCGTGCCTGAAGCATAAACTCTATCTACTATTGGAGCTGAATCTGGATTTGCTAGACGCGCTGCTCAATCTGTTGTTCCATCTCCTGAGTTTACTGTTCCTTCATGGCTTCATATGAGGGAGTYGAGGTCGACACAAATGTAAAATTAGGGTAGCCTCCTACCGTGAGACATCYTGAGCCAAGATCACAAATCCTACCTTCCTTGGTTTTACCTCCAGTAGCATCTATAGACATCTGGTCTCGCAACTCAAAGTCACATGTGACTCGGCTGTGGATGCCTCTTGCAAGGGGCTCATCGAAAGACACTTGAAAAGTTGACTACAAAATGACCAAACATTAATTCATAAATAATAATTTTTTTTTGTTTAAGTATTGTATTTCATATTCTTACATATGTTTGTTGTGCCTTGGAGACCACCCACTCTCCTTTGTTTCTAGAACCTTTGTCCCTTTGGAGCTTGTGACAATATTCAAATACTTCATCATGGAAAACATTTCTCTCGTGAAGCTTTTCCTGCAAAATCAATAGTTGACATATAAAGTAAAGAATTTAGTAGATGCAACGAAGAATTTTAAAAAATATTTGAAAAAGTTTCCTTTTTAAATAGGCAAGCTTTAAAGCTACAACCATAGTAACAATGCCTATCCTCCTTCTACACAACAAAGTACACACAAAACCCGTCATCTCATCAATACACAATATACTAAACCCAAAATTCTCATCTCATTCAATATACAACATATTAAGTATAAAAGCTCATCTGTATATTCCATATGCAACACATTCAATTAAAAGTACAKTGTCTAAAGGTAGCTTACCAGAACATATATAAATGATCAGATAACCATATAGAGATCGAGATCAAGCGCAACACATTCAATTAAAAGCACATTTCTATATGTAGCCTACCAAACATACATAAATAATCAGATAACCATATAGAGATCGAGATCGAGTCATATACCAATCTCTTCCCATGSTTCACAATAGAGATGGAGCCATAGGTACTCAGTCCCGTATTGGAGCCAATCTCTTCCCATGCGATTTTTCCTTGCTATTTCAGATTTATGTTTAAAATTTTCTATGGATCAATAATTATACCTGCTTGATCCATTATGGACAAAAATTACCTCTCTAGCATCATGAAAGTCTTGGAAAAYTATCTTCCCAATCCATGTAGACCATGCCTTCCTCATGAAAACAATCTAGCTAGGATCCAATTAGTAGATCCACTACAAATTCATTGAAAAATAATTGAAAAGTGAAATAGTATGAGATCATATACAATTATGAATAATAAAATAGAAAAAATGGAATCACAAAGATGACAATTGAGTAATAAGGCATAAATATAGTATATCAAGAGAAGATGTAATAATAATACTAGTCATGCATATTATATTTCAATTTCCTAAAMAACAATAATTATTTAATTATCTATCTTTAATATTTCACATTTAAACTCATGAAAAATAATTTCTCTTACATCAGCTGACACTCATTTCCATGTTGGCTGAGCACCTCGTATCTTCCCTTCAAGGTCATCATCATATCGTGTGTAACTATTGATTGTTTGCTAAACCTTAAAATTCAAGTGCAAAAGTGGTTCATGAAATTGTAATAGACTAATTTAATAATTGAAAAAATGTAGAGTAAATGTTATAAAATGTTACTACATATGTATCTCCTTCCATAACAAGGAATCCCTCCCCAATTGAATCCCATACATCATCTGAATTAGACTYTACTGTATCAGTAGAATGTGAATTTGCTGCATGTCTAGGACCCGATCCATAGGCCGAATCCTCAACATGTGTAGATTGCCAAGCGGAACCACTAGCGCCTGCATCGCCGTGCCTACACTATCAGAAATCTGTGGAGATGTCTCATTYGGTTTCATTGTACCGGAATCGTGAATGGGCATCATTGAATTATCAATAATGAGCTTATATCTGGGACGACCTCTTCCTACCATTATACTAGAATAGAAAAACCAGAAGATGTAGATCAAACATAAGTTTTCATTAGCATACACTACGAAAGAACCAACAAAATTCATTTATAATCTATAACTGTAATTTTTCTGTATAAGAATGTCATCAATCAATACAAATGACCCGATCCAATATTAGTAGCTAACATAAAAATTTAGTCATAGAAGTTTATATTTAAAGAATTTGACTTATATATATAAACTAATATATTTCAGTTCTAAAAAAAGTAATTTTCAACTTCAAAATTGCAATTTAAACAGCACCTACCTAGTTGTCCTCATCATTACTTTTTTTTTCTTTCTCCTCTTCTTCATCCTTTTTCTCTTCTTCTTCCTCTTCATCCTCTTCTTCTTCTTCATCATCTCCTTCCTCTTGTAGATCAACTATCTCAACCTCACCATTTTCATGAGCTAGGAGATGATCATCTTTAGTCTCGTTACTTATATTAGTTGCTTCCCTTTGACCAACCTCATCTTGGTAAGCAGAGTCAACCATCGGTTCCACAATATTTCGAGGTTGAACTTTACAAATAGTCCACCAATCACGAGTACCATTCCTTTTGCTAGGGTATGGTGTGCAATACACTTGTATGGCTTGTTGAGCCAACACAAAAGGATCATAACAYCGGTATTTCCTCTTGTGATTGATATCATACTCATGAACTCTAACCCCACCTCTTGATGTTGTGTCAAATCAGTTATATTTGAAAAGGACAGTAGTTTGAACAAGATCGCCAACCATTGTCAATTAATTATATCCTTCAACGCAACATAGTAATCATTTTCTTCCCCATTTCCCTTTACAGAGACTCCACTATTAATAGTAGATTTTCTTGTGATTCTATCGTGTGTGTAAAATCTATATCTATTGAAGTACATAGAATGACACTTTACTCATCTGGATGGACCCCAYGAATATTCTTTAAACACTAGCTTACCATGGGATTTGAATTACAAACCTATCAAAAAAACATAGAAGTGACAATGCAATTATTAGCTATATTATTTCTTGAATTGTTAAAAAACATGTTTGTACCATCCTACCTGGAAGCGATAATTGCATGTGGCCAAGGAAATTTATTAAGATCAAATTGCCTGCAACTACAAGTATGTTTTTCCAAGTTAACCACATATGATTTCAACTTGTTAACAACTTAAAACTCAGCCAGTAATATCCTAATTGCATTCAACCCATTTTCTTCAAGATAGTTCGAACATATCTTCAGCTCCATAGGTTGGGTAAGGTGACTAGTGCAATTTCTCGCCACCTCATTCCTTTCATAATACCTTTCTGCAATAATTGTTTTATGTACTCGATCAGACTAACTRTAGAAAAATCTCGAGCCTCTTTCAACTTGGAGTTCAAAGATTTTGCATTGTTTGTTRTCATTATATTGTATCGAGTCCCTCTAAAARGTGCTCTGTAATACCTGAAATTTATTTTTTCATTTTTACAAACTTTATATAATTATACAATTTATATTCTAATCCACTAATTAGATTATATTCACGAATATTAGTGGTTTGATCATTTTGCAGTGGAAAGACTTGGAGGTCATAACATTCAATGTGCCAATTAAAAATAAATTATTATTTTTCGGATTGGTTATTTATTTGTGCATTATTATATGAGTATATTTATTTAAATGTGAAATTTTATTAGTTTAATTTAWTTAGAATTTTCTTAGCTAATTAATTTAGATTTGACCCGTTATAGTTCGTACTCTTCTTATTCAAAACCTAAAACTGGATTTAGAATTCAATTTTGGGCCAGAAGAAAATTAATAGATCTTAATTTAGTTGGGCTTAGTTTGTTAAGGWATATAAATGGCCCATGAGAGAATTTTGGTTAGGGTTAAGTTAGCTTTAATTAAAAAAAATTATGACCTGAAGAAGATGACTGTTCATTTTCTTCCTTAAACATAAACCCTAACCCTCTCCCCACCGCCGCCTCCTTTCTCTGCCCACCCTGACATGCTGGTCTCCTCTCTCCTCTCTCTCTCTCTCTCTCTCTCTCTCTCTCTCTCTCTCTCTCCCTCTCTCCCCCTCCCCTCGCCGATTGCCTTTGCTTCTCGCCCTAATCTGCTCGAGCCATCCARATTAGCTCACGTCCTCGGAATTCGCTGTTTGCATGCTGTGCTGCGTAGTCAGCCATTCAGGTTGCAGCTTGTCGATCAGCTCTTCTCGTCATTCTTCTTGCCGRATCTGTGCTCACTGCTTGCCGACTYGAACAGTTGTCGATTCTCTCCATCTCACCTTCAGATCTGCARTCYATTGCCGACCAGGAGAAGGTTGCCTAGAGTCTGACTGGGCKCCCAGGCGACCAGGTGACTCATTGCTCACATGCAGCACGTGCGCGACCGAGGCTACTATTTATCATCTATTCGCACGCCTGGAGCGCATTCTTTTCCTGAGCACAATTGATAGCTTTGCGCTTTACCCTCCATACCACACCTAGGGTTTGAGATTCGAGGTGAATCCTTAGTTTCGTCGTTTAAATTAATTGAATGGGCTTGATTTTGTATTTATGGAACAATAATTAAGGGAAAATATGGAATATGTTTAATGTGAAATTTAGGTGTTAGTATGATAAAGTAAAAAGAAGAATATATTTCTAGAACTATATTGGAATGCAATTTAATGTGAATTTAGGATTGTACAATAAAGTAATATATATTGTGATTGTATTGTTATTATTATTTTTATTTTAAGAACGATTAGGAGACATGAAATTAATTTATACTCTTAGTAGTTCGATTATTATCGACATGGAATTTAAACTCGAAATTTATTGGTTAATGTCACCTATAGAAAAAATGATGAATATATTAACGGTGAACAGTTATGTTAAATGAATGTATTTGGTCAAACAAATTCAGATGAATATTCTTTGTGTAACAATATTAGGATACTTTTGACATATTGACGTTGTGGGCAATGAAGACACTTTGCTAGCGATTTAAAGTAAAMAAATTTACTAAGGACTTCAAGTAAGTAAATTTCAGCATTCTCATTTAGTTATGATGTAAGTTTATTGTTATTATGATTAAATATCTCCATGTGAATTGAATGTGAGTTCATGGTTTATATTGAAGTAAGTGAATTTTCACATCCTCATTAGTTATTATGATGCATGTGTATTGTTGTGATGATTTGAATTCTCTTATGTGAATTGATAATTGAATTTTTTTTTTTATGTGATGTGATCGACGGTATTACTTCAATTGTGTGAATTGACTATTGGTTGAAATGTTAAAAATTTTAAAGTTAAGAGTTCATGTGGTCCATGATCTTAAGCATGTAGTTTGCAGTATTTTGCACCATTCTYTGGAATGTGCATAATGATACATTCATGAATGCATGTGTTTTAAAGTATGAAGAAAAATGTGATTGTAAATGTTAAATGCTTTCCAAATGTTAGAGATTTGAAAAAGGGTGTAAAGCCTAGACCATGAAAGGTACCCTCTTGTAGGAAAAATATAAGTAATGTTCACCTTTTTTGAGGTGAAAGAAAGGAAAAGATTAATTAATGTTAACCGCTTTGCAACCCTGCCAATAGAATGTGATCGGGTTCCAAATAATAATTGTCCATTGTAGAGCTTAATGGCTAAGCGTTTTACCAAGTAAGCTCACGATTTGGAAAGGAAATTTTTTTTTTTTTTTTGAAGTTTTGACAAAGTAAATTTSAACTTCATGACATATTGTGCATGATACATGCATTCATGCATGAGATTTATTTACTGAGCTTAGTAGCTCACCCTATATTCCCTTCTTGGGATTTGGAGTGATTTCATTATATGTGGAGTATTAGAAATGTTTGGTGTAAGATTTTCTGATTGTATACAAGGGGAATATGTTGATATTACAGAGGAAACTCAAATGAAATTTTTATAAACCCTTTCTACTAAAATATATAAAAATTTTATTTTCCTCAATTTCCGCAATATGTATGAGGGTAAAGTTGGTGACATTCCCAGTTTAGGATAGTTTCTAAACTTGGGGTTGTTACAGGCTCTACTCCAATAATGTAAATCAACAGATTCTAAGTACTCTCTGACTCCATCTTTTTTATCACAAAGTGCTATCATGTAGTCCTCAAAATCTGTTAAAGTATAAGCCTCTGCGATCTTTTTGAACAATGATGACAAATCAACCCTTGGAAATTTAGCCTTCAAGTTATTGTTCATATGCAATTCCCATGATGTGCGAACTGGTAGACATTTCTAAATGCATTTGGGATGCTTTTTTCACGGTCCGAGATAATGGCCAATTTGTCYGTATGACGAAAGAACCAAGTCCATGAAGCTTCATTCTCCAAGTTAATCACGCCCCATGTAAGTGCATATATTTGACTGTTCGAATCTTGACAAATGGCATAAGTAGAGTACCTCGATATCTACTTTCATGAATGTACCTCGATATCTTAACGAACATCATTGATGATGTTTCTCGATTTGTAAATCTTCGTAGCATTTTCGAACTTAGAGGAAATGTGTGTTTCGATTAGTGACTAGGTAGCATGTTTATGATCTCGATGGCTAACACTCATAGAGCATGTGTGCTAGCCATGGTAAGTACGGACTTCAAACATTTCTGATTCGTTCAATTTTGTAGCTTACAAACGCCACTTACAGCTCTTCTCAAGATAAACGACTGTATAAATAGACTTATTTGACTTCTTAACTTTAAACTCAAAGTGACACCTCATTGCAAGCYAGTATAACCTCGATATCAAAACTTTTTTATTGGGGAACAATTATTTTATTTGCAAATATTCGCATTCTAGTAACCTTGACGATGGCTCAAAGGGAGTTGAACCTAAATCAACCGTTAATTCCTCTATGTTCCTACCTGCCACACGAGGATCTTCAGGAAGATACTCTGAATCCATAGCATCCCAATCTATTTGCATCTCAAATATTGTTGCAATAGGTGCTCTGTTCAAACTTTCTTCAGCAATAGGTGCTTCGCCATCATTTGCAATAGCTGCTACTTATTCTTCACTCTCTCCTAAACCATCGTCTTCTTCAATCTCCTCAAATTCTTCCTCCAAAAGAGTAACACAAAGAGGAAATTCTTCACTAACCGAGAGATACCATTTCAATTTGTAGTCACAATCAATCTTCATTGATGGAATCGAAAAGTTAAAATTTTCGGGCACCAAAGTTGTCATCTCTATTTATCCTATAATTCTATCCCTATTCCCCTCGAACAGCTTCATATAACTCGAAATGGGTAATATTTTTCAAAATAAGAAYCGGAGCTACATTTATTGAACCACTATACTTCCATATTCACCCCCCACCACCTTGTTTCTCAATAAACTCACCAAAGTAACAAACAAATATCCATAAATTATTCGAGGCAGTTATAACTGGAATTCAAAAAAACCTAAGATTAGCATTTACAAAATATTGTTAAACTAATTTCTTCATCACAAAAGCACACCGTGGTAGGTAATGTATCACGGTAGCCTATTATGATACGAAATATTTAATGAAATTGTACTAATTTTAGTTTTTCTTAATTCTACATCAGGTGAAAAATATTTCCGTCCAAGAATAAACTAAAATAGAAATTGCAAATGTTTATTACAGCACCCAGCCGTAGTATACAATCTATTATGGTGACATACTGTGATGAGAAGTATTTCATATTAATCATTACAGCAGGCAGTCGTGACAGACATTCTATTACGATGATCCGCTCTGATGAGAATATTTCATATTAATCATCATAGGAGGCTATCGTGGTAGACATTCTATCACGGTGACCAGTTGCGATGAGAAATATTTCATATTTATCATCACAGAAGACAACCRTGGCAGACATTCTATAACTGTAACATTCTATGATGCGAAAAATATGAAATATTGGCCATAACAGCAGGGCGCCGTGACAAAATATGTCACAGTAAGCTGTTGTACATATGCTGATAGACTAACTTAAATAATTTCGTCACAGATATTATTTATCCATACTTATAAACGAGAAGAGATCCCTTAACTCATGCAATATAGTATATGAAAGAAACAGATCAATCTCAATACAAATTTAGAAATTCGATTTACATATAATGATAGAGATAAGAGCACAATTTTTCTTGAAAATGATTTGACTTCTTCTTGCTTTGATCTTCAACSGTAAAATGGGGAAGAAAACTTTTAGTTCAGAGCTTCCAAATGAGTGAGATGGAGAAGAAAAAAAGAAGATCTTGTGGGGTTTTACTAGAATTTACGTTACGAAGAAAGAGAGAAAATTGGCGTATTTTCTATTGGCTATAGATAATTAGGATAATAAGAGGGTATCTTGGTCATTTAACAAATCTATTGCGTTGAGATAATTTAATAATTTAATATAAATAAATATTTTAATACATTGTAGAGTTTCTTTAATAAATGAGGTCTTTTAATAAAGACTATTTAAATTGGTTGATTAGTCTCTTTTAGCAAAAAAAATTCTAAAGAATTATATGAAAAATGTTAGTGAATGATGAAAATGAATAGTTATATGAATTGGACTATAAAACTATCTTGTTCAAATGCACTGACAGTATAAATATAATTATTTATTTATTRAGTAAAAATAATATTTGTAGAATTACTTTTCCGTTATTATTTGTCCAGGATCTTTTACACAAAAATTTTTGTTGCTGTAGGCTTTTTAATCCATATTCCCCAAAATAAAATAACTATGTCTTCTTGGACTGTGACTTAAGCTGCTCTGCGTCGTCTTCATTTCTACTGCTTTTTTGCCATGGAGAATTCATCAAGAACACCGCTGGACATGGCTGCTTTTTGTGTTCATGCAGTTTTGCTAGCTTTTCTATTGAATCAGCTTCAAAAATCACATGCCCAGCAGAGTTATGTTGATAACAAACAGCTTAATTGGCCGGTTAATGACAGCAGAACTCTGGGGTTTGTCTGCAACGCTGCAAAATCTTGCCAGACATATCTTACCTTCTGGTCTACTACGACATACAATAGTCCGGCTACCATTGCTTTTCTGCTAAGCAGTGAAGCTACTGAAATTGCCCGGATCAACAATATTTCTGATGTGGATACAATTCCTCCTCATAGCCTTGTTATTGTGCCTGCCTACTGCTCGTGTTCCGGTCAATATTACCAGCATAATTCGAGCTATGTATTGAAAGATCCATCAGAAACTTACTATTCTGTTGCTAATGTAACCTATCAAGGTCTCAGTACTTGTCAGTCTATGATGGCTCAGAATCCTCATGGTTATCTGGAATTGAAGGTGAATATGAAGCTCAATGTTCCGTTACGGTGTGCTTGTCCCACCTCAAACCAGACTACTTTGGGGTACAAGTATCTTTTAACTTATCTGGTAGATTGGGGTGATTCGCAGCAGTTCATTGCTAATAAATTTCTTGCAGATTTAGAAAGCTTATTTGTGGCCAATAAACTGTCTCGTGAAAGCTTAATTTTCCCTTTTACTCCTCTTTTAGTYCCACTTAAATCTGAGCCTACCCTCGTTAACACTTCCACACTTTCACTGCCTCCTATACAGCAGGCTGTGCTCCCTCCACCTGCGGATCAAAGTGGGAACTCTTCGCGCAAGTGGGTTTTTGTGGGAGTTGGAGTTGGAGTTGGTTTCCTGGTACTTTGCTTATTGAGTAGCTTTCTGCTTTGGTTCTTCCGATATAGGCGTTACTCTCCTGCTCTACTGTTAGGGTCTAAGGATTCTAAGAAGCTTGACCCTGAACATGTTGATGCTTACAAGGCCTTCCAACAATCAGAAAGCAAGTCATGGTCGGAAGGGATTAAGAATGCAGTTGAAAGTCTTACAGTATACAAGTATGAGGAGCTGCAAATAGCCACACGGTCCTTCGCAGGGGCCAACAGAATTAAGGGATCTGTCTTTCGAGGTAAATTTAAGGGAGATTATGCAGCAGTAAAGATGATGAAAGGAAATGTTTTGCAGGAGCTTAATGTGCTTAAGAAAATTAACCATTCCAATATTATTAGGCTTTCAGGSGTCTGCGCGCATGATGGTAACACATATCTTATTTACGAATATGCAGAGAGAGGGTCTCTTAGTGACTTTTTACATGACCAGACTAACAGAGTCAACAGCAGTGATCAATCGCAACTKGGGTGTTATTCTTCCTTAGTTATTCTTAGCTGGAAACAGAGAGTTCAGATTGCTTATGATATTGCTGATGCTTTGAGTTATCTCCATAACTATACTAACCCTCCTTACATTCACACAAGAACTTGACGAGCAGCAATGTTCTTTTGGATGGTAACATGAGGGCTAAACTTGCCAATTTCGGTGTTGCTAGAACATTGGATGTTGAAAATGAAAATGATGATGAAAGTGGCTTACAAGTGCAAATGACAAGGCATGTCATAGGGACTCAAGGTTATATGGCACCAGAGTATATTGAGAATGGGTTGGTTACACCAAAACTAGATGTGTTTGCATTTGGGGTGGTGTTGTTGGAGCTRTTATCCGGAAGGGATGCTGCATGGAATCAAGATGTTGAGGCAAAAACTGGGGAAGAATTGCTATACGTGAGAATCAACCAGGTGTTGGATGGGGAGAATATAAAAGATAATCTGCAGTCCTCCATAGATCCTTGCTTAAGTCAAGAA
The DNA here is from genome assembly GCA_001752375.1 of Rhazya stricta. NCBI lineage: Eukaryota > Viridiplantae > Streptophyta > Magnoliopsida > Gentianales > Apocynaceae > Rhazya > Rhazya stricta. The sequence goes on from MEJB01000071.1 coordinate 631,245, forward strand.
TACTCCCTATACATGTTTTACTCGATGGCTCAGCTGGCTAGGAAATGTGTAGCACAGTATCTCAACTCTCGGCCAACAATGGCTGAGGTTTACATGGTCATGTCCAAGATTCTTTCCTCGTCTGGAGTGTGATCCTTCAGATGAACTTGAGTGCTTTACATTGTTAAATGAGGGCAGAGGTCTGGACTAAGATCAATCKGTGCATCTGCTTATGCTACTGCAAGGCAGCTCAAATCAACTTCAACAATTAGGCAGATCTGCTCTCTTTTGGCTCCTGGTTTGATATGAGATGTGCCTGAAGTGATATTTCTGTTGTGATATTGCAATATCTAAGTACTTTATATGTTATAACTTTATGTAATTACTAACTTGCAAACTGAAACCAAAATATTATGTTATAACATCATTTAACATCCTTGGCCGATAGGTGGTAAGTGAAATGAAGAAAAGAAGCTCTTAGGCTGTGTGTTATCACGCTCATGACTTTCATAATACAACATTACCTGGAAGATCACATTCATGAGTTTGAAAGGGACCATGCTTGATGCAGCAAATTGCTTAGAACAAGCGAGGCATAAAAACCAAAAAGGGAAATACAGTAATCCACTCACCAGACACAGAGAGAGAGAGAGAGAGAGAGAGAGAGAGAGATCGGCAGAATCTCAGAAGTTTGAGGAGATGTTTGAACATGATCAGTGAGAATATATCTGGCATGCATGTCTCATAAATGTGGAATTAAGTAATACAAAAAGCAAGTCATTGTTCCTTGTGGATTAGTGTATGTATGTAAGAACGTTAAATATTGAATCTAGCATAACAAAGAGGCTTTTTCTGTCCCTAGGTTTTGAAGATTATTTTCCCTGTTAAATTTGAAATTTTTATTCAGGACTCTTGTTCTTTGAAGGGCTTAGTGGGTCCAAATTGGTAACTCTGTAGGTTGTATACCATTCTTACATAGAGTAACAAACTGAATCAGAACTTAAATCTGATAAAGATATTCAAGTTAAATATGCAGGCTGATATTATGTCATTCTGGGATGCTCCACTGAATAAATCTGACCCCATCTGGAAGTAATAATCAGCATTTGAATAACTAAGCACTGGGTTAACTGGAAGGCCCTGCAGTAAGGATTCAATTGTTTTGAATTTCAAAGATTGAAGGAAGTACATGATGATTCTTCCATTGAGCTCTTTGCCATGGCGSTAGTRTTGTGTGCGATGAGTTCTTTTACTGTCCAAGTGTAAAATTGTGCCTTGGAGTATCTTATAGCTGGCTGGACAGAATGATGAGACGCACTTGGAGCTTTATTGTAAATTCAGTTTCTTTCTTTAGTTTTAGGTCTTAAATGGTTATTATCAACTGTTTTTATTTGGTATAGGGCCTACAAAATCTGTAAAGAAATGTTACCATATGGAACTGAATTTAAAKATCTAAAAAAGAAATAGAAKAAATYCTTACTGGGAAAATATACTGAATTCAAATCTTCACCTGGTCTTTTTTTGGTTGCAGAAGAAAGAAATAGAAGAAATCCTTTTAAGGCTGGGGATCAGATTCCAGAAAATCAGTTATCTTGTTTGTGCTAGTTGTCTTGGCTCGGTTTCTGGTTGGTCAATGCATTAAGTTTTATAGAAGAGTTGCAGATACCCAATTTGAAAGCATTGCTTATATCTTTCCCTGTGTGAACTTGTGTTTGATTATATGCTTTCCTTGTTTACACATGTAACCATCATTATTTTTACTTGTTTCATTTACATGATCATTGTTTTTACTTGTATTTGATAAGAAGCCATAAAAAGTCTCATGTGCTGTTTCCTTTGTTTCCTTTCTTAGCATTCATAAACTACTCTATAATATTTTAGAGTAAAAAAAACTCTTTATATACGTCTTGTTCAAACTCCTCTCTAGTTCATTCAAAAATCTAATCAAGTAGAATTGTTTACTCTCATTTACTTGATGGTTTAACACAAACGATATTTTAAAATTCGCTTATAGTAATCCCGTTGTATTCGAGGAAATAAACGTTCTATTACCCACGACAGGAGACGAATTTGTTTTCAAGAAAATTGTATTCACTACTAGGTTATATTTTAATTCTATATTCTTCTACTAATTTCTTTTGGTTCTAAATTTTCGTAGTTTTAGGCTTGAGATTTGAAGCGTTAAGGGGTGATTCTCCTAAACTTCAAATGAAGTAATTTTAGCTTTTTTTTTGTCTTTATAAGATATTAAAAAAAATTAAAGTCACTTATTCTTAAGCTTAGAAGGATCAACGATAATAACTTACATACTTTGAACGTAATTTTTTATTTTCTATTTGAAATAGCATATTGGTACCTTAATCGATTTGAGAATTAAAGTATTAAAGAAAGTTTACGTATTACGTAGTGGAAGGATGGAAAGGGAATGAGGGTATTTAGAGAAACTCGTTAACACTTGTCCGTTTCATATTCACTTTTCGACTCCCCCTCTTTTTTGCCCTTTCTCATCCACCGCCTCTAAAGACCGAAGATTTCTTTTTCTTGCTTTGTTCATTTGTTTACTTGTTTTTTAGTGCCCGACACTAGTGTTCGTTTTGTTATTTATTATTTATTTTTTATTTTATTAAACTGTTAGTACTAAATTTTAATTTCTAATGATAAATACTTCTGTCATTTTATGTTGGTTGTTAGATAAGTTTTTTATTATTTAATTTTTGTAATTATTTTTTATGTATTTTTTTTAAATGTTTCATGTGTGTATCCTACTAAACATTTTTTACTACATCAATCAGAGTACGGTATGTGTATATACTTAAATCTCTTAAATAGTAGAGAAGAGGTGTTGGAAGGGTTATATATATATATATATCAATTTTGTTGTACTATGATATTTTTAGACAAGTGACATGCACGAAATGCAACATACCAAAAAAGGGTCGCAAGCAACCATAGGTCGCATTTAGCTAATGCAACCTAAGATCAAGGTCACGTTTATGATCTTTACATTGTAAACTATTTTTCTACCYATTTCAAAGGCACCCTTAGAACACGTGTTGAGTATATTGGTTGATGAATATAGCAAGAGATCAAGAGTGCAATAGTATATTAGTTGACGAATATGGAGATTCAACCAATTAAAGTGATCAAATTTGTGGCCGTAATGGAAGATGGAAGAGATCAAGAGGCGTAGTGTGGATCCATGTGATACTCGAGCCCATTGGATCATTTTAGTAATATTTAATATTCAATTTTTAGTTATAATAATAATAATAGTTAGAAATCTATTAGGGTTAYCTATATAAGAGGATCTTTATTATTAAATCTCCGTGACTCTACACGTTAGTCAGAGGTAACCTAGGCTTAGTAACTGAGGCCAGAAACTAGAAGGGACCGCCGCTGGCCGCCTAGAATCGATTGATATAGGTAACTAGCCCTTACCTCTTCTTTGATTATAAGTACACAATTTATAAATACCTCTTAGTTGATCAATGAGTTAGAATTAGATATACTCATATGTTTTTTCTAAAGTAAGTAGAGATAATTCCTTTTTGTTCAAATTTCTGGTCTAAAATATTTGTATTGTTTTATTGAAAAATAATTGGATTGAACGTGTAGATATTTTGGGTGCCGAATAAYGCTTTACATTTAATATTTGAACTTCGAACTATTAGATTTAGGGAAGATTGAAATTTCTATTTGGGACTTTGTTTAACTTGGCATTGGGAGGTACACATTCGAACCCCATCTGATTATCCATATAGCATGGATAAAAAACTAAACCTAATATGTTTGGCCAACCTAGCAAGAGTACAACTAGAACTGAATCCAGTATCTAAACCAATTGCCTTAGTTTGATTTTGTTCCAAACGTTTGTTGACCTTGTTTGAATATGTTTTGAACTTTTCTTTATTTGGTGTTAATGTTAGATGTGCTTGTATAAAAAGTGTGAATATTTCAAACTTACAAATGGTTGATGATAATCTTTTGAGTTCAAGTATTGTTTTAAAAAGATAAACGAGGGATTGGTTTTAAATCTCTTCCTAAAATATTTTGAATGCAGTGCAAATGACGTGAACCATTTTTATTTTGATGAAGTCTATCTATTTGTCCCTTTATTTTAGAATGATTCTTTAACACAAAAGTATAATTTTAAAAGGGCTATAAGGGTTCAAGAAACGTTTTTCAAATCGTGTCCAATCCCCAATTAGTAGGGGATTGTCTCTACTTAGTAAGTTCACTCACTCCACCATTTTTCCCCTAGAATAGGAAACATTAGAATTTGCGTCCGACAATGACAACATGGTTAGGAGAGAGAGCATGGGATCCTCGATTGAAGAATAGAAGTTATCACTGAATATRACATTTTGTCACTATAAGACTAGGACAAAATCTTCATCGTCACAATGTTGTCACTAATTCCTCGTAGCTAAATGGTCCTTGTAACGACATCTAGTTCTTGTCACTATAGGAGTTATATTAGTGATAAAATTTTCTTCGTCACTCATGCTTGTACCATTTAGTGACAACATTTGTTGCTTCTATTTCATTGAGATTGTTGTCACTTTTATCTTTGTCTTGTCACTAATATGACCTAAGAAGTAACATTTTTCTAAAATAATTTAGTGATAATTTCTTTGTTTGTCACTGTTATGTTATGATAAGTGACAACTTTAAGTTACTGTAAAATTAATTAATTTAGTGACAATTTTAATTTGTCGTGACTATTGTATTCCAAACAGTGACAACAACTTTTACTATCATAATTATTACTAATTTAATCACAACTTAAATCTATTGTCACTCTTTGAAAACAATAATGCTGTGAAAATCTTTATTTTCATAATTATATCAATATTTTTAGTGGCTATTTTGGTCTATTATTATTRTTGTTATCTTTATTATCCTCAGTCTTGCCTATTCTAATGACTAGTTTAGTTTGTTTGCTAAATGAGCAGTGACAATTATATTCATCAAGAACATTTGCAGTGACAACTTTATTTTGCAGTAAATATTGTATAAAAATCCTTAAAAAATTACAAATCATAATAAAAAATTAAAAATAATCACTATTTTTATATACACCAAATGTAGATTAGTACGACCATTCATCAATACATAATAGTACTATTGTTACCAACCTAAAACAAATATATAGATAGAGAAATTAATATAAGTATATACAATGATCATTCAAAATGAAACTATAAATTTGAGTGTCCTTGGCAAAAATTTAAGGAGGATTAACCTCTCAAACTTAAGGGACATATATACTACTCCAGTTAACCAACAAATCAACTTTGATTTGATGTTCTCTTAGCATCAGTTTTATCATCCAAAACTCTACAAGATTAACAATATAAAAGAATTATTAGGTAAGAAGAGTGTGAAAGCAAATAAATTATGAAAAGAAATAGAGGGAAAAGTAATATGATTTCATCATTTTTTGCATGAAAAGTAACTCGACCGATTATAAAGCACCATGAAAGTAATCCACTTTCAACAACATTCTAAAATCTCAAATACAACCTAAGTCAAGAAAATGTAACTCAAACTTAAGGACATAATACTGCAATCACCAATGAATTGCCAAGCGTAAAAAACTAGAAACAAAGCTACAGAAGAAAGAATCACCACAACTAATATTTGCCTCAAATTGAATTGAAATTTCCAAATTGAAAGTAGAACCAAAAGAAAGAAGCCAATAGGTTATAAGAAATAGACCACTTACAAGTTATGCATGTGCATGTAGCCTTCACAAACTTATCAGGACAAACAAGACGCTATTCATCTCACAAACTTTTTCTCCACATGTAGCAGAGCTCATATAAGCAGGATTAGAGAGGAAGGTTAGTAGTGCTGCATATCTTATATTTCTATTCATATCTCAAAAATTAAAAGTAATGCTAATTGATCAAGAGCTAAAGTCTGTAAATCTGTACATAGCATGCATAATATTTAAATTTTTGTCTTTTTTTTAGGTGGAATTGGACTAAAMCATTAACTTCTTAACTGCTAGACGGAATGTTAAGAAACCCAAAGAAGATTTCTACCATGAAGCAAGTAGCTGGCTGTAAGAACTCCAGCAACTTGCCCTTCTTTTGGATTCTAGGTAAGATCTACGTTAATCATATTAGAGTGTGGAAAATGGGTATTTGAAATCAGTGGTCCATTTCCCTACTAAAATTTAATGCAAATTGAATATACTCCAAAAACAACAAGTACATAATCTGACAACAATGTTGAAAAAGGGATAAACCGAAACAAATATTTCTTCATTAAATAATAATCCATGTTCTGTTGCAGTTCGGGGAACGATGTACTTGCAGGAAAGCTCTCATGCTTCAACCCTATCTGGAAAGAATGATTTCTGGAGGTTGGTAACTGAAGGGCTAGAAATTTTTTTTATCACAACTTGATTTGCTGGATTTTTTAAATCTGTGTGAGTCATGCCCATATATGGAAGCTGCACGTTCCATGAAAGAAGTAACTTGATATTCAAGGTTTTGAGTTGTCTCTCCCCTCAACCAACAGCTATAGCTGSTAATGGAGGAAAACCATAAACGGGTCCATAGATTTAAGTGATCTTAAGGTTAAAAATGAATTCATAATCATGATATAAGGATCTAATATTAATAATATTAGAATACTCACTTGAGCATGATAAGAGGTAATTAAGAACATAATGCCATTTTCCTCATCTGAGATGTCCAGCTTTGAATATGATGTAACTAAAAATGTTGTTATATTAATTGAGATTATCACAGAGTTATGAAAGTGTTATTCTTCGACCCATTGAAACAACCTAGGCGATAAAATCAAACCTCCATGTCCGAAAGATAACATTTTTGCCGCTTGCTAATGCGTTTGATTTCGTGGTGTAGTAAGATGAGGTTTTCATTGTTTTTGCAGCCGTCTCTTGTTCTAAATAAGCATTTAAATATTCTACAAAACACTCTGTAAATTCTAACAAGAGAAAGTTAAACCGCTATTTTTGAGGAGTTAAAGGTAGGAGCGACAATGTAATCCAGACAGATAGTCCTCTGAAATAAAAAAACGAACACAGCAAGCTTCAAGGGGAAGCGTAAAGGATAAATTCAGCTTTCCATTTTCTCTAGACGAAAAAAGGATACATGAAGGAGAATTCTTTCCGAGCATTGAAACAGATGAAGGCGTCATAGTTTTTGGGCATTATTATCATTCACTGAGAGAGTTTAGGGAGCTTTAGTGTGTTTGCATCGTTGCCAATATGGTCAGAAACAGCCCTAAAATACCTAAATACATAAATGCTTGTAAAAACAAGTTACCAACACCAGAATAAGCAGATCTAGGTTACACAAATAGAATGATAATGCTTGAAAAGTCATAGAAAAAATTCTTGATGATGTGTGTTGTTGTAAAAAAAAGAGTTACTGTATTGTAAATTTGTTTAACTGGATTTTTTCCTCTGTGAAGTTTGAATGTTAAACATTTTTTTAATGTGATTTGAAATACTCCAAAATAAATGTTCATTTTTCAAAAAATAAAACATTTACTTGGCTAGATGAATGGCTTGCGCAATTTATTTACAATCAAAGATAAAAAACAGACATCTAAATTACCAGCGACATTGATCTATAATTTGAATGGGGAAATTATATACTGAATATAAGTAGTCTAAGGCCTAATACTATAGCGTATATATATATATATTAGATATTATTTATATATACTAAAAGGTAAAATTTGGCCGTTTTGTGTGTGAAATTGAATTTGGCAAACCTGGGGGAAACAACTGCAAGTTCAAGAAAGGTAAGTCGGTCCCTATCTTCTGGTCTTTCGTCCAAGAGTCTGTTAGAAAGTGAGCAGCGATGCTGACCACATCATTGCTTGTCCATTATTTCTTCTTCAATCCGCCAGTTAAAAACAAAACCGGAGGGTTACAGAGCGAAGCCATTCATCACAAACACCATATGGTTAATGCTATTTCCTTTGGTGTGGCTAGTTCTTGTACTGAATCAGCTTCAAAAACTCAAAATTTAACCCAAAAGCAGACGCTACCGTTGATAACAAGCAGCCTTGATTGTCATCTAACATGACAGTAGCACATTTGGATATGTTATGCAAGATGATCGCCTTCATCTTGCCAGACATTACCCTCACCATTTCCTGGTCTACTCCAGCGTGGCAACACAAGCTCCCCAATCCCGGCATTGCAAGAATTAACAACCATTTCTTGATGTTGGTACTATTGCAACCCTGATAACTCTAGTCCGTCCGTGCTTGCTAAACTTGTTCTGGTTCGCGTCGATTGATTTACCGCATAATTCAAAGCTATGTCGTTGAAAGATGAAACTGTATTAATTACATACTGTTTGCTGAATTATCACGTTACCAGGCTCACTTACTTTGCAGTCCCATGATTGCTCAATATATTACAAGTTATTGGAAATTGAAATGAATTAATGGAGCTAAATGTTCCATTAAGATGTGGCTTGTCCAACTAAAAGTCAGACTTACTTTGGGTTACAAGTATCTTCTGGTTTATCTTGTAACCTGGGGTGATTATTTTAGGTCTATTGCTGATATGTTTACTGCTGATTTGCAGAGCATATATGTTTCCAATCAATTGTCTCCTGATAATCTAATTTCCGTTTACACCTCTTTTGGTTCCACTTAAATTTGAGCCTACTAGCATCAACACTTCAATGCTTTCGCTGCCTCAACCACCTTCACCTCCAAAGGTGTCTGTTGGACCACCACCCACCCATGAAAATGGCWATTCTTCACGCAAGTGAGTTTTTATGGGAGTTAGAATTGGAGTTGGTTTCCTGGTACTTTGSTTATTGAGTAGCTTTCTGCTTTGGTTCTTCCTACATAGGCGTTACTCTCCTGCTCTACTGTCAGGATTCTAAGAAGGTTGACCCTGAACATGTTGATGCTTACAAGGCCTTCCAACAATCAGAAAGCAAGTCATAGTAGGCAGGGATTAAGAATGCAGTTGAAGGTCTTCCGGTTTMCAAGTATGAGGAACTGCAAATAGCCACAGGGTCCTTCGCAAAAGCCAACAGAATTAAGGGATCTGTCTTTCGAGGCAAATTTAGGGGGGATTATGCAGCAGTAAAGGTGATGAAAGGAAACGTTCTGGAGAAGATTAATGTGCTTAAGAAAATTAACCGTTCCAATATTATTAGGCTTTCAGGGTTCTGCATGCCTGAGGGTAACACATATCTTATTTATGCATATGCAGAAAAAGGGTCTCTCAGTGACTTGTTACATGACCAGACTAAGACGGTCAATAGCAATCATCAATTGCAACCGGAGTGTTATTCTACTTCAGTTGTTCCTAGCTGGAAACACAGAGTTCAGATTGCTTATGATATTGCTGATGCTCTGAATTATCTCCACAACTATGCCAATCCTCCTTACATTTCACAAGAACTTGAAGGGCAGCAATGTTCTTTTGGATGTTAACATGAGGGTTAAACTTCCCAATTTTGGTCTTGCTAGAACTTTTGATGTTGAAAATCAAAATGATGATGAAAGTGGCTTATTAGTGCAAATGACAAGGCATGTCATAGGGACTCAAGTTTATGTCGCACCAGAGTATGTTGAGTATGGGTTGGTTACACCAAAACTAGATGTGTTTGCATTTGGTGTGGTGCTGTTGGAGCTATTATCCGGAAGGGATGCTGCTCGGAATAAAGATGTTGAGAGAAAAACTGGGGAAGAGTTGGTATACGTGAGAATCAACCAGGTGTTGGATGGGGAGAATATAAAAGATAATCTGCAGTCCTCCATAGATCCTTGCTTGAGTCAAGAATACCCGTTAGACATGTCTTACTCAATGGCTCAGCTGGCTAGGAAATGGGTAGCACACGATCTCAACTCTCGGCCAACAATAGCTGAGGGTTTACATGGTCATGTCCAATATTTTTTTCCTCGTCTACGGACTGGGATCCTTCAGATGAACTTGAACGCTCTACATCGTCAAATGGGAGTAGATGATTGGATGAAGATCAATCTTTGCATCTGCTAATGCTACTGCAAGGCAGCTAAAATCAAATTCAATAATTAGGCAGATCTCCCTTTTGGCTCCTGATTTGATGTAAGATGTGTCTGAAGTGATATTTCTGTTGTGATGTTGCAATATCAAAGTACTTGATATATCATAACTTTATGTAATTTCTGACTTGCAATCGGAAACGAAAATATTATGTAAGTGACATCTTTTAACGTCTTTGGCTTTGGCTGATGGGTTGAAAGTGAAAAGAAGAAAAGAAATTCTAATATAGCTTGATGCACCAGGATAAATTGTTCGGCAGCAAATTGAGCAAAGTTGTAATTTGTTGCCATGATGAGGAATAAGGCAGTGAAACAATGACAGGATAAGCTTACATTTTGCACTGAATTGAACGCACCAACGAGCTCCTGCTCTAGTGGACTTCATCTCCTCATCAATAACTGCTCACATTCAGAGGATGAAGGTAACTAGATTTTCTTGGAAGGCTCCTGCCACTGTATACAACTACTTGAGAGATCATACTAAATATATSCTCTTGCTTCAGGAATTAATACTTGGCAATCAGCATTTAATGCGATTTCTCTGTAATACTGCAAGTAAGGAGATTTCTGTATTGCTGATACTGACGGTTGGAAGGAAAGAAAATTTGATATTGTTGTTACCAGTCTCCTTAATCAATTAATAGTACTGTCAACCTGTTACCCGAAAACTTGGTGCAGTGAAGAAGAATAAGCTTGAACGGTGGAGCTGAGACTTGCATGTTTCACACATGAAAGGGAATAGCATTTTGTTCAGGTAATGATGTTGAATATTTAGCTTTAAGCTGCATATGCATCAAGCTGTCTATTGTCTATTCACAAATATTCCTCTGGGATGATCTTCTTGGCCTTCGACTTTTGGCTACTTATGCAGAATTGGGATTCGTTTGTACCTGCTTCTGTAACTGGATTAGCGAGTATGAAGGGGGAACGTATCTCATGGCTTCAAGTGATCAATGAACTTCAGAGGACAATCTCTATCTCCCATTAAAATGCAGCAGATGATCATTCATGTTAGTCTTATACTCCTTTTTCTGATTCTACATGTATTGCCTYTGAAGATTTGAAGGTGCTCACAGCTATTTGATATGAACTCAACTGTCAATAGATTCCCCTGTGTGTCTTCATCTTTTGAGAGAAAAATCATTCCTTTCATTCAAGCTGGTTAAAGTAACTGTTCTCCTTAGTGGTCATTCATTTGCAATCGTCTTTTTGAAGTGGCATTGTGGTGAGAATCAAAAGAAATGAAAAGAAAGTCTTGTCAAATGTATCAAATCGGATAAGGGAGAAATGATTCTGAGGCTCTTTTACCTTTKTCACTTTAGCAATCTAATGAAGTTTCCTGGAGGAACTGGGGAGGACATGTGAATGGTTGCAAAGGGAAACAAAGGCACGAGGCATTAGACTCCTGGCTTGATAGCAGCTGCTATAGGCCTCAGCTTTTAAAATATAAAGATAGTTGGAAGGTGCCATATGTTTCTATTATTGAATTAGTGTTCAGTAGCATATATTTCTCATCACATTTGACACATTAGGGATGGTTTGGGAAGAGAGAAATGGGAAAACTGAAAATATTTGAGAAAAAATGGTGAGTGAATTCTATTGTTTGTGAGCTTTTACTGTCAGTTTGAATGGAAGGAAATGGAGAGGAAAGAAAAGAAAAACAAATATTTTCYCCTCTTTTTGAGTATTTGCTGAAAAAGAAAAAGAAAGGAAATGGAAGGAACCGAGAGGGAAAAGGAAGGGTTAGATTCTCCAAAAGTGGGAAGAAAATGAGAAAAAAGAAAACTAAGAAAATTTAATACATTATTATTTTAAATTTATAATCGAATGACTTATTTTCATATTTCTCAAACTTTCAAAACAAAATAAATATAAAATAATATAATTGTAAAAATAACTTATAATCAAATTCATTTTTTTCTTTTCTTTTCTTATATTATATTTTCTTTCTTTACTCCGAAACTAGGTCCTATTTGGAGGAAATGGGAGAAAAGATGGCTTCCCAAACTCTCTATGGACCCTAGTTAGCTTTAGTGGTCAACAGGAAAATTACAAAATGACCATCCAAGTTGAATTTTACCAGTCTTTTCTCTAGAAGGAAGGATAAATTTGTAAATTACTTTAAAAAAAAACATCACATCTCTTCCTTTTTACCCTTAACCCCTAAATCAACTTTTATCTTTTATTCTCTTTTCTTCTCTCTCCTTACTTAGTCTTTTCCCCTCTTATACCCTCGCAAATTAGCCCCAACTTTCTCCCCAAAATTGGGTTATTTTGTATTTTGAAAGGGTATTCTGGACATTTCAATAAAAGATTCTMTAGATTGATTGAGAACCCTGTGAGGATTACAGTTTTGCACYTGCCACAAAAGCTAGAAACCCTATAACTTTTCCGAATTCTCGTGCTCTTCCACCTTTTCCCTCCTAACTTTTACCTTCCTCAAGTCACTTAAGAATTGAAGGTCATATTTGTCCTCGCAAAACAGTTTATCAGAGTATTTAATTATAAATAAATTATCAATTTACTATGATCAATGGAGGAGGTATTAGCCGAACATATTTGCTATTGGATTTCCGTATCTCTTATTTAAAAGACATTTTTTAAAAAATGAACAATTATTTTAAAATTAAAAAACAGTAATGAATTGATTATAAATTGAATGATCACAAGCAGTGAATTCTAGAAGTTTTGACTGCTCAAGAGAATAAATAGTAGCCATTGAGGTCCGTATATGAATGAGTTGGAAATGGTCCAATTAGTACAAATGTCTCCTTTAGAGTCAGAGTCTTGACCATGCGGTCAATTTTCAATGTCAAATTTTACATAATTCCTCATTTTCTAGAATTTAAATAGATAATAAATATTAGGGTTACAATCGTCATTTTGATTTATATATAAATATCTTAATGAGATTGTACATGCATATAATAAGGACTTGATGAAATTTATATATAATTAGATGAGAATGATTAATTTAACTTTTTTAAAATTTTATTGACAAATTAATTATTTATCCCCCCAATAATAATTACCTCCCCTCCTTCTATTGGATGAGTCTTTTCTTTTCATTAAATTATGTGAATTTCAAGTTTTAGTTTTTATTATAAGATTCGTAAAGGGTAATTTGAAAAGAAAAATTCATTAAATACTCCATCGATTTTATAATGCGGCGAGTATTTTAAAATCATGAGAGACTATCACAATTTTCAATAGAAAATTTTTATCAATATTAGTAGTATAAATAATTCTTGTATATTCAATGTAAAAATTATTTTTAAGAATTCGATTTGATGGTCAAGGGAAGTGAGATAGTCAAACTTTAGAATTAGAATATAAAAGCTCATTTATTAAGTGTTTTAAAAGTGAAATAATTAAAAGAAGAATAATTTAGTCTTTTATTTCTATTATTTAACCTATTTACGAATTTCCTTAATATATATATGAACTAAACTAGTACTATTTTAACTGAACCGGAAATGACCGAATGTAAAACCGGTGGACCAGACTTGCTAACGTACATAACTTAAAGAGAGAGAAGTCGCAGGATGCATATTTCCACTCTGCATCGCATTTTCGCTTCGCTTCCTTTATATCAACTCCTTTATCGTTTGCCAGAGTATCCGTCGAGATTCAAGAAGATGAACGATAACAGAGAAGGAAAGAGTTGCTGCTATTTCCATCCTAGCGAAGCGGTTGTGGGAGTTTGTGCTTTCTGCTTGAATGAAAGGCTTCTTATCTTAGCTTCAAAGCAAGAACAGCTCCAGTACCAAGCAAATAACAGAAGAACACACATTCACTTGCCAAAGATCTCTGCTCTCAGTTCTTTGCTCAATCGCCTTGATATCAAGCAAAAAAAAACTGAAGATCAGTGTTTCAGTGGTGTCTCCTCAGGTCAAGCAGGTGAGCCTCAATCTTCTTTTCTATTTCTTCTTCTACTTTTGTTTTCTTTATATGAGAATATGGCCAATTCTTGTGTAGGATTTCCTATTCGCAACTTTATTTTTCTGTGCATTTTATATGAGGTTAAATCATTGATCAGTAGYTCATTCACTTTTATATTKGCATAATTTTTTCGTCATGCTGATAGATTAACATAAAATGTGAGAGATTTGCAAATCTAAGAAGWAGCCTTGGCTCCTTCTTCTCTTGGTTCGTGTATTATAAAAAAGTAGCAGTATAGATGTGGTAATGATCCAGAGGGGAAGGAATACTTTTTTCTTTTGTTTATCTTTAACCATCAATATTTGGAATCTTTGACTCCAATTATTTCGATTCCAGTAAGAATCACGAATCGAACAAAATTCTCGGAACATTATTTTTATATAATTTAGGTTCGAACTTGATATATTACTTAAAAAGAATATAAAATTCCTTATCCACTTGAACTAACAATATCATTAATTGAAGAAAATATATATTTACCTGTATTGAAAAGTTAACACTTTAAAAGTATAATTTTCTAAAGCTTTTATTTAGTCGTGCTAAAATCACTCAACAATTTAAACTTCGATATAAAAACTTCTTTTTTTTTTTTTTTTTTTTATAAAACAAGACTTTGATATAAAAACTAAGCTACGTAATACTCCATCCGTCGAAGGGTTATAATTGCTGCAGTTTTAACTCATCTAGTTACATTGCTGGTTTTTACAGACTCCTTTATATCCATAAAGTTTGAAGACAATGGTTCTACTTCATGGGAGAAGGGCACAACAATGCCTATGCTTTCTCAAGAGCAATGTGACATGTCCTGGACCCAAAGCCTGAACAAGAAGGAAGAGGCAGCAGGGGTTAGGGCTGTGGTGGAGCATGTCGAGCCACGAGGGTCGTCGCTGAGGTGGCGCAAGCGGATTGGGCACCTATTCCAGCTCATGAGATGGAAAAGGTCTGGTAAAGGAAATGTGGGTACCAAGCTTGAAAGTGTGAAGGTTAGACATGGATGGATAAGAACTCTGACGAAGAGGACGACCAAAGAATAAAGGGTTTTTGTACAGAAAGTTGAAAGAGATGTTCTTAGCTTTCCTCYACTAGGTATTTTTATTACATCATTTCTCTTGTCGAAAAAATATATCTCACAATTTGTAAAGAAAGATGAGAGTCAAAAGAAAAAGTTTAATTGGCCCTTCTAAATTGTTAGAATGATTTGTGACTTTTAACAATTTATTGTATTTTAAATCACTTTTTTCTTATCTAGATCACCCTCTAATGTATTGTTTGTAATATAATTGATATAATTTTTAATAAATTCTTTACTATATATTTTTTATTACATCAATTATAAAGAAAAGGAATTATCACAAAAGTTAATAATATATATAAATATTATGATATAATAAAAAAATATATTAAACGATGGTTTTAGAATTGATTCAAGAATCACCAATCCCATCTTGCCTTCTTTTATTTGTGGCATAGATTCCAAAGGAAGATTCTTCCTCGAGTGGTTTCACATTGGGAAGCATTTGAATTCAAAAGCAACATGATCTTGCTGAATCTTGTCCTCTAGTTGTCGTGTCTTGAATATTAACTTCTTGCTTGCTTCCTTTTCACCATGTATATGCCATGTAATAGGATTAAAACTCTCAATTCTTTTGACTAGCTTTGTTCATCGGTCCSAACCATCAAAACCGAGGAGAAATTATTTAATCCATTTCTTTCACCCATGTTGAGCAGGCAGAATGGAGATGTGGCTGTGCACACCACATCCTCATATTGGTATTATAATTTTTTTGAGAATTTGAATAAAAGATTTATTTATAATAAAATTTTATGTAAAAGTTTCTTGATCAAAATAAGAGAATAAATAATCAAATAAATATTATTTTTACACAATAAATAATCAAATTGCATTTATATTCTTAGTGTATTTAAACACAGGCGATAATTTTGTATTTCAACTCGCATGACTTTTCATTTTCATCGCTACAGTAACTTCTTCTATATTTTAAAAGTAGCACCCCTTCTTCTTCTTCTTTGCCTTTTCAGTTTCATATTTTCGCATACTTTATCATTTTCAYGAAATATCTTCCAGGCTTTGCATTATCTCAACTTCGCGAAAATCTCAGATATCTTAATTCATTCATCATAAGGTAAAAACTTTACTTTTTATGCAAAATTGAATTTTCTAGAGTTTATGGATAAAACAGTTATACATACCTTGATACCGTAATCTGTTTTTAGCAAAATAAGAATGTATATGAAACAAAACTTTGATTTTTGGCATTATATTGGTGAGTGCGTTCATCACAGCAGACCGCCATTGTAGACATGCCTACCACGGTGGCTTGCTATGATGAACATGAGCACCAATATATGTGCACCACAAAAGACCACCTAGAAAGGCTCGTCACCTAGTGGCATTATTGGGTTCGCTTAAAAATAACACTTCTCCTCTCGCCTCCCTTGGATCATTTTCGATAGGGTTGATAGACATGTCTACCACGATGGGCATTTGTGATGAACACACACTAATATACGTGCATTACTGCAACCTACCGTGGTAGACATGTCTATCACGGTGGCCCGCTGTGACGAGTATATTTGTGTGTGTTCATCACTACAGACCAACTTGATAGACATATTTACCACGATAGGTTACTGTGATGCATGTATGTTGGTGTGTGATCATCACAGTAGGCAACCCTGATAAATATATCTACCACGGCAAGCTACTTTGATGCACGTATATTGGTATGTGATCATCACARATACCCACTGTGGTAGACATGTCTATCACGAGGCCTTCTGTAATGCTTGCCATGGTAGACATGTCTACCACGGTGGCTTGATATGATGATCACACACCAATATACGTGCATCACACCAACTCATCATGGTAGACATGTCTATCACGGTGGCCTATTGTAAAGCACATATTTTAATGATATCAACAGGTTTCATTTATATTAACTCTAATTTAGTCAAAAAAGATTTTGTTAAATTATATCTTGATTATTTATGTTGTATAGGTTCATCACAACAGCCGACCATGGTAGGGATCATATCATGCCTAGCTTGTTGTGATGAGCCAAAAGGACTACAATTACAAAGATTTTTAATCTAATTTATAGTTTTATGTTTTTGCAGGCATGGTATTCCTTGTATATCCAACTAAGCATTTTAGGGCTCTGATCACTAGTCGGTGCACRTTGCAGAAGATAGATGAGGTGACATATACTTTAGACAATGATCACCGTGAATTGTTAACTAAGTCTTGTTTTTGCCTYTTAACAAGGATATGGGATTTGAAGGTTAGAAATTAGCTTATTCATATTGTAATGCRGAGGTACTTGAGAAAAGAGAAAAAAATGCAGTGTGATTTCAATTTAGGGATGGGAGGTGTATGTTTGGATTCGAAGAGTTTACTCTTGTGACTGGCTTACCAGCAATTAGAACCGATGAGAAGAGGACTCAAAGAAATGCGAACAAAGTGAGTTGTATAAGAAGTACTTTTTTAAGTGTAAAGGAAATCTGAAAAGATCAATGGTTCTTGATAAGTTTAAGAAATGCAAAGATTCGAGTGGCAAGTATGAATTGGGGTTTTCAGTGATTTGGATATATGCTTTGTATGCCAAAGAAGAAAATACAGCTGTCAACTGTGGTAGTTCTATCTAGTGGATGATTTGGAAAGATTCAATCGTTATGAATAGGGAACGAAATCATATTCAGAAACTATTGAGTTATTCCGACGAGATTATACAGGGACAATGGAGAAATGCAAAGAAAAAAAGCAGATAAAATCAACTACCATAGATTTTCTCCATCAATAATAGTATAGCTTCTGAAAAATCACCCTACTATATTTTTTTTCCAATTCTATTTATGTACTATTTAATACAATTGCATGTGTTGTACTTTAGCTTTAATTCCTTTTTTGTTTTCTTTCTATAGATTTGGACATTCGAAGCCATGCCAGATTTGGCCACTAGGTTCGGATTTTGTTTTGGAGAGAGAATTTCAAGAATTTTGAGATGTACTTTAAAGGCAGAGGGCCCATCGGCGGATCATGCCTCAATCACCCAATTTTTTTGAGAAAAGAATTTAAAAGTAATTAGGAAGTTAGTCCCTTCAAAAGCAGAGGAAGAATTTTGGTAGAAATTTGTTGCATTCTCAGATAATGAGGATGAGAATGTGGATGAAAAGGTACCTTCAAGTGCTCCAAGGGATTATCTTTTCCTTCCTGAGGCAGCAGTAAATGAGGCGAATACAGTGGATGCTTCCCCAATTTATGATGTACCCTGACACTTATCCCCCTCTCGTTAATGATGATCTGATTGAGAGGTTGCAAGCAATAGTTGACAGGAGGATAGAAGGGGTTGAAAGTAAAATATAAGGATTTGATAGGAGGATAAAGTGGTTTGAAAGGAAAATAGATGTAGTTGAGAAGCATTTAACCAATCAGTTAAATCGGTTAGATGCCAGCTTAAATAAGTTGATTAATYAGTTGGCCTTAGGAGATGATAAAGAAAGACAAGAAAGAGAAGAACAACCCCTTCCCACTGTTAGAAAAGAACAAGCCATGGAAGGTAATTTACTTTTTTCTAATAATAACTGAGTTTATAATTATAATTTATAAGCTTCATTCTAATCTATCTTCTTCCTATTTTTGTAGCTGATGCCGAAGAAGATAATATTGTGGCTATGATGACAATGCTTTAAGCTTGGTTGCTGTTACTTTCCCCATTGAAGGTTGGTTCATTTTTCTTTTAATAATTATTGTTTTAAAGTATCATAATGGTAGAAAATTTTTTCTAATCAATGATTATTTTTTGAACTTTGCTTGGCAGGAAATGAAATGACATTTGACATTTGAGATTGCCACAGTGACAGGAAATGAAATGGCATCTGAACAGCCATAGTGACAGTGGAAGATGATTCGCCTCTAGGGAGAGGATTGTGCAAGAAGAGGGATGCCCCTCACTGCCGTCTCCTTTTATTAATCCTTCAAAGAGAAGAAAGTATGATGGGGTGAAGCAATTTGATTCATTTCGGGCAATTGATCCCGCAAACATGGAAGATTTGAAGTCATGGCTTCAGGATGAAACTATTGGGTAAATTTCCTTTCCTGAAATTCATCATGTTTAAATTTTATCATGTCTTTGTCTTGTATACATTTATATCTTAATGCTAATGAATGAAAAATTTTCAGGGATTCTATTAATTTTTCCCTATTCAACGTCTCCAGAATGTTCTTTGAAATTAATATAAGGGTTGACGGTTGGCTTTCTAGTGATATAAGTGAAACGAGCTTATACTTGTGAAACTAGTTGATTACTAATTGAGGCTAATGGTTAATGTTGAATGTGTAATATAGCATATAGATCTCGCATTATATTACATGAGAGAACAATCTATGAAGTATTCCAACCTATTTAGAGAAGACGTTGTCATCTTAGATTCAACATTTTATCAGTTTATTAAGCATACCTATATTGATAGTCAAAAGGAGGATATGCTGATCATATGGAGTTCTTCATTTTTGATAAAACTGTTAGAAATTATATCAATGGGGAAGCTCCTCCACTCGGCAAACCATGGAAGGATTACAAAGTTTTATGCTTGATAGTTTGCACTCATTTAAATAGGATTGCGCAAGAAATCAACTTAGATGAGAGCCTAATTAATGTTTTTTACRTTGCCCCATGAGTCATGCGTGAGAAGGAGCTCAAGAATGAATGCTGTGTTTCATTGATTTGCTACCATGGCTCCCTTATGGCAAGGTCATAAATGGATACAACAATAGTTTGCCATTCAGACATAGATGGCTCAAAAATTTGCCTCAACAGAAAAATAAGTATGTTTTCTTCTAATATGCAAGMAAAATGGTTATGTATATATTTGTCATATTGAAATACTAACATTTTATTGAATTTGTAGTAACGATTGTGGCATGTTCACGTTAAAGAGCATGAAATTACAATTAGTCGAACATGACGTCAATATAATTTATCAAATAGGGTATTGAAATGGAGGCAAAGATGGCAGCATATATTTTTGCTCATGAATTTGACCATAGATTAGGATGTCTATATTTSTATACAAACTTATATTGTGTATAGGAATATTTTTGTGGTGTATATTAATATGGATTAGCAGATATATAAAAAAATTGAAAATTGATAGTGTCTATTTTAATGCAATTGCATAATTTTAGTTTTCATTAATCTAAATTAGCTTAAAAAATTCTATGTTTAATAATATTGCCAATTTATAAGCAGTCATCCGTAGCAACCAGTCTATCATGGTGACTTATTGTGATGAGCAATACTACGCCAATTAATGGAGTATATGCTCATCATAGCAGCTCGCWGTAGCAGGCAACCAATCACGGTGGCTTGCTGTGATGAGCACTACTTCACAAAAATGTACTAGTTTTAATATGTCTTAATTCTAAATTAGCTTAAAAGATTTTCTGTTTAGTAATATTTGCAATTTATGGAATATATACTCATCACAACAGTCYGTTGTGGTAGGCAATCTATCACGATAGCCTACTGTAATGAGCAATATTAGGCAATAAATGGAGTATATGCTCATCACAATAGCTCACTGTTGCAGATAACCTATTACGGTTACCCTCTGTGATGAGCAGAATTTCACAAAAATATATTAATTTTAATATATCTTAATTATAAATCAACTTAAAAGGTTTTCTCTTTAGTAATATTTTCAACTTATGGAACATATGAATCATCATAGCAGTCCACCATTGCAAGCATTATATCGCGGTGGTCCTACAATGATGAGCAATATTTAATAAAAATCATCACTTGTGGTCATTTTTGTGTAAAAAGAATCATTGAAATTTCCAATTCATTGTTATAATGACACAATTTTTATTTCTATAAGTTGGATTACCTAAACAACGTGTTAGTTTTCTTTCTACTATAGTACAGAGTGGGATAGAATATATATCTCGATGCTAAAGATATGTAAATCACAACTAGTCTATTATTTCATCAAATATGTAATTGTAAATTAGTATGAAAGGTTGTCACTATAATATTTTGCCAATTGATGGAGTAATGCTCATCACWACATCCCGTTGTGGCAGGCAACCTATCACAATGGCATACTATGATGAGCATTATTCATAAAAATGTATTATTTATCATATATCTTAATTCTAAATCATCTTGAAATGTTTTCCTTTTAGCAATATTTTCAACTTATGAAACATATGTTTATCACAGAAACCTATCGTGGCAGACATTGTATCACAGTGGCCTCGCTATGATGAGCAATATATAATAAAAATATCACTTTTAGTCATCTTTATATAAAAGGAACCCTTGAAATGTTCTAATTGAATTTTATAATGACACAATTTCTATTTCTATAAGTTGGATTGCCTAAACAACTTGTTAGTTCTTTTTTTACTATAGTAAGCGGAATAGAATATATATCTCGATGCTAAAGATGTATAGRTCACAACTAGTTCATTATTCCATTGAAAATGTAATTATAAGTAAGTATGAAAGATTGTCACTTTAATAAATTTTTTCAATTGATGGAGTAATGTTCATTASAACATTCCGCTGTGGCAGGCAAYCTATTACRGTGGCATGCTCTAATGAGCATTGTTTCACAAAATGTACTACTTATAATATATCTTAATTCTAAATTAGTTAAAAGGTTTCCTTTAGTAATATTTCCATCTTATGGAACATATGCTCATCATAGCATCTCGTCGTGCAAGGCATTGTATCACGGCTACTGTTGCGATGAGCAATATTGKGSCMATTAGTGGAGTAGTACTCATCACAACAGCCCGTTGTGGCAGGTAACCTATCACGGCTGCCTGTTGTGATAAGCAGCATTTTACAAGAATATACTAGTTTTAGTATTTCTTAATTCTAAATCAATTTAAAATGTTATCTATTTAATAATATTTTAATTTATGAAATTTATGCTCATCACAGTAACCCACCGTGATAGACGTTTTATCACGGCTGCCTGCTATGATATGCAATATTTCATATAAATGTGCTATTTTGAGTACTTATTAATTCAAAATGAGTAAATAAAGTTATTTGTTTAATAATATTGTAAATTTATAGAATATATACTCATCACAACGGCTCGCGTTGATAGGCATTCAATCACAGTGACATACTGTGATGAGCAATATTTGTCT
>MEJB01000071.1:659342-742908 GCA_001752375.1 Rhazya stricta
TCCATTGATTTATATTGCCCATGTCCTTAACCAGTTCACCTTCATGATATGTTCCTTACTGCAACATTCTGATATTTCCTCCCAGGATTTGTGTTTATTCCCCAAGTCTCACTCGATTTATGTACATCCAAATGCTTCCCATGCTAATTGCTGCATAAACTTAAGAATTTCATGCTCCAATCTTGGTTCAGTGCGTGTTTCCTGGTTGTAGCAGTTCTTTGATCCAGTAAACGATAGTCCATCTTGGCAAGGCCCAGACTGGATCTGTAGAATATGGAATCCGACCAGCCCGCAGTTTTAGGCCCACCAGCTTGGGGCTCTGCATACAAGGCCGACCGGCCTTATTTAGATTAAAAAWATATATATATTCGAAATTCTTTTTCTTGTCTAAATTATTTATTTATCAATAACATATTTGTAAATCGATTAGATCTTTAAAGAATTTAAGGTTACCAAAAAAAAAAATTATTATAGATAAAACTCACTTTGAAGGAGGGGAGGATTTGCTAGGGACCCTTATCAGTTTTATTAATAATACCAAATAATAATTATATAAGAGGGACTTTAGCGCCAAGACATCCAAAAAGAAATACAACAAATAAACACTAAATGCAACATTTTCTAATTGACATTTTTAAATTCATACAAAAAGAAAAGGATGTCGAAATCTAACTCGTGCAAATATACTAGTCTTCATCCACTACCTCCTTATCGGCCTTAAAAAAAAATTTTCAAGTATTCGTTAATCACGAAATTAATCAATCGATCAATTGCTGATTCACATAAACACATCATAATGTTGAAGGGACCGAGCAACTTCGCCTCTCATTTCATCTCCCATTGGTCTCACTAAAGGCATCTTGGAAGCCACAGTTGATTCCGAAGGTGTCAAAACTTCTCATGCCATTCTTGACAAGATAGGATAAGTCTTTTCATTTTCTTGTTATTATTTAAGAATATTAAATTTGTGACAGTCTGAAACGACTGAATTCATCTCGTAGATGATAAGTTCCTTAAATATTCAATGAGTTTTGGCCTNTTATTATTTAAGAATATTAAATTTGTGACAGTCTGAAACGACTGAATTCATCTCGTAGATGATAAGTTCCTTAAATATTCAATGAGTTTTGGCCTCTTAAACAAGGAGTGAGAATTGATCTYTCTAGATTAAGAAGCCAAGAGTGAAGAATCGGATGGTGCAACCCTAARCGCTGGTGTAAGTACTAGACTTCTCAYRTATAAATTGAACATGGTAGCCAAGGTGGAGGAAGTAATTGACAGAAAACTTGTAGGATTTCTTGGGATTCATTTCAACCAACAAGCCATAAAGATAATCAATAGAATTTCAAATRCCAAAGCTTTCACCGGGGATCCAAACACAATAAAGGAATATCATCATATTAATTTTTTTTAACATAGATAGCATTTTAGGTGCAAAACTTTGATTACGGTAAAAATCTATGTAGTGAGTTGTGAAATAATATAAGGCCAAGAAAAGTTATTGGACAGTATATTTAAATGTATAATATATTATCTATCATTTATAATTATATTAAAATATCTCAACATATGAGAATCATTTTTTGCAAACTTTTGCCACCTTGCAGTCATAAGGCTTTGGTGAGTTTTTAGCATGAAAACCACAGCTGTTCTTCCTTGAGTGTGCTGACTAATCCTTGTTAGACTGTAGCTAGGAAATTTACAGCTAATTGAATGAGTTGTCAAGCCATGGTCATAGATTTATGTAGGAAACTTACAGCTGTCCACATAGGTGTCAATTGCTCATGGTTTGAAGGAGTAGAGTATGATATGAATTTTCTTCTTCATTTTGCAAAGAAACTACAAATATGAAAAATTTATTAAATTAATTTTTTATAATCTATTTAAACAATCCAGAGTTAAATTCAAATGCTCCTATTAAGGGGGMGTATATGATATCTCAACCAATGAAATTGATGACACATATCAAGATGACAAGGTTCAATGAATGGAATCATRGATGCAGCTTGGCGAATCAAGTAACGCCACGTCGTTCCTAGATGTGAYTTCGACCAATCAAATCAATTCGATTTGCCTATAAAAAGAGGCCAAAGCATCAGAGGAAGAGGTCTAAAACTTTATACTAAGGACCAAAAATTCATATGGAGAGAAGTTAGAAGAAAGAGCACCAAATTTCTCTCCAAATCTCCAAATCAAGCTACGAAACCCTTGAAGAATTCCAAAGAGAAGAATCAACGGATTGAGTTTTTACTACAAGAACATTTCAGAGATTGTCATTTGTCTTATGAAACTTATAAGATTAATATTTTGTTACATATATGTCTTATTTTCTTATTATATTTCACAAACGAGAGATTCATGTAATTTTCGTCGTTTATCTCTCCTCTTTAAGTCAAATCAGATCAAATTCATCAATTGCCCCAAAGAACATCTCAAAGGCTACATCTTCTAGATCTACAGCAATTGATGCCGCTGCCAAGTCAATCACGTCAGCTACATATGCAAGACCTATAAAGCAGAGTAGGGTGCCCTCTGATGCAGGAAAAGAAGTGGAGGAGTATTTCTCACATGGTCAGATCTTCGAATACTCCAACCCTGTGTTCAAGGATGTTCCGTCTCAAGAAAGAAAAATGGGAGTCGATTTTGCTATACGAACAACAATGTTATTGTTGAATGTAGGAACTAAACCCCAAAAGTCTAAACATGCTAATGAGGATATGCTTCAGGTTCGGTGATAGCTACTCCTCTAGAGGATTCGAAGCTCAATGTGATGGCTCATGAAGATCCAGTCACAAGTTCATCCGCTATGCCTGTTATGACGGCAAACATCTCAACTGTCGAAGAAYAGATTTCAAATATGACCAAACTGGCAAAAAGTTGTGCAAAACACACTTAACAGCAAAATCTCACAATCGCTCAACAGCTAAATCAGCTTAATAATGTTGGAGAAACAAGTTAATCTACTCTAAAATATCTCAAGCCTTCAAATATGACAGTATCTGCAAAAGTTTTAGGGAAGAAACCTCAAATCGAAGTTGAATATGAAGACATAAGAGAAGCAGGACCCTCAAAAGAAAGCGCAAACAATCCAAGTCTCCTCAGATGGATTAATCTCTGTTGACTGATTGAATGGTCTCATAATGGGTGCCATTGATGTGAGTGAAAATCCATTGATTTTTACTAGTAATTATGTGCATATTTTCACCTTTTTTAAGTTAATGAAGTACTACTTTGTACTRTTTTACYTTGAACATTGCTTAAATTCAATCADCTAACTTTATTTATGCAATAGTGTGAAATTAATGAATTCATGTGCTATTACTAAGGTAAATGCTCTGTTTTGTTGGAAGAAAGGATTCTATAAATAAATTGAAAACTTGTTCGATTCTGCAATATTGGAATTCAATGGGTTAAAAAGGCAATGCTGTAGCTATAGTCTGAGTAGAGGAAAATATAATATTTGAAGAAATAAAGTCAAGAAACAAATGGAATCATCATTGGAAAGACAAAGTCAAGTCTGAAGTAAAAAGTTAAAAAGCAAAAAGAACAAGTGGGTCTATGATGCATTTTTTCCAAGCTTCCAAATAAAGCTTTAGGAGAAAAAAAAAAAGGAGAGGAAAGAGAGGGTAGAAGACATTTGGCCAAACATAGAAACACGCAGAAAGAGAACAGGAGAAAAGAGGAGAGAGAAAGAGAACAAAAAGAGGGAAACTTAGAAGAAGAAGAAGAAGAAGAAAAACTCAATGAGGACTTCACCATTGGGCTTCATCAACATCTTTAGGCTTTGTTTCTCCTTTTCTTAGTGATTATTTTGATATGCACTTTAAGATGTTAAGTTTTCACATTGTGTATTTTCTTACATCTAAAAGCATGAGCTAACTTCKTAGAAGTTAGAATTTTGATGAACCAATGTACTCAATGTTTCTTTGAATGATTTGAGCAAGGATTGCTCGTTATAAATTTCTTTACTCAAGATTATCTATTATTTACATTAACTGTTTTGTGGCTATGAATAGTATTTGTGTGAGCTCCTTGAACTCTGAAAGGTAGTAAAAGAATACTTGGGTCTGGTTATCTTGAGATAAGGTTTAATATCTTAGGGATGCCATTGGATATTGGAGACATATATGTTCAACCCATAAAATCACATGAGACTTGAACTTAATTTGTGTTTCTTAAGCTAAGTAACTCCCYAGGAGAACAACCTAGTGAAATAGAAACAAGGACTAACAAACTGAAAGGGTGAGGTCATTTTCTATCTCAATTTGCATTTTTCTGTAGGTAAGCCTTTGCTGCAGCATTTTGATCAGCAGCCATTGTTGTAGGCTGTCTGCATCATTAATGTTTTGACTTCTTGGACATTAATACATTAGGGATTCTTAACTCTAACTYGCTTGTAAGCTCTTACTCATCTCGAGTGTGCAGTTGTTGTGTTTGTTTCTGAATCTTTATGATTAGATGAATTTAGATTATTTTAAATTATTTTACTTTATTTTCRTRACAACCATCCAAAACTGTTAATTTTGTTAGGAGTTTAAATCATCACTTTTGAACCAACAATCCTTGTGGGACGATACTCCCATTCACACTATATTACTTGTTGACCCTGTATACTTGCATGAGTGAAGCTTTATTACGTATGCAATTTTGTCTATCAGCCATCAATGATAAGTATGAAGGGAGTACTAAATATTTTTTCCCATATTCTAAACCATATACTAAGAGGATTGATAACTTGAAGATGCCTATAAGTTATCAACCTTCGAAATTTTAGCAATTTRATAGAAATGAAAATTCTAAACAACACATTGCACATTTTGTTGAGACTTGCAACAATGGCGGCATGTATGGTGACTACCTTGTCAAGCAATTTGTTCAATCTCACAAGGGAATGCATTCGACTGGTACATCAACCTCCTGCTGCATCTATTGACAGTTGGGACACACTTGATCATGACTTTCTTAACTACTTTTATTGCACCCATCGAACCATAAGTATGTTGGAGCTGAGTCATACTAAGCAATGGAAAGATGAGTCCGTTATCAATTATATCAATCGATGGAGACGTTTGAGCCTGGATTGCATATATTGCCTCTTTGAACAATATGCAATCGAGATATGCATTTGTGGCCTCCAATACATTTTAAAAGGAATCCAACCAAGAACCTTCGAATGGGTATGGAGTTGAGCATTACGGCACAAGGAGATCAAGGAGTTCCCGTACTCGAGTCACCAAACAAGGAAAAGTTTGACTTCAAGAAAATAACTAAGCCATCTTCCAAGTCTGACACGAAAGGATMCATGGCAACAACTACAACGCYTGTAAGGATACCTACAAAAGTAAGCAGAGGTTACACAAGGAGTAAATACTGCTCCAGATCATGGAAGAARAYGCATAACTTTGAAAGATATGCAAAATAAAGAATATCCATTTCCGGATTTTGAYGTTTCGAAAATGTTTGATGACATGTTGAAAGCTGGGATCATCGAGTTGCTAGAGATGAAGCAGCTAGAAGAAGCAAGACGGCTTGGAGATCAAAATTATTGCAAATATCATCATCTTGGCCACCCGATCGAGAAATGCTTCATATTTAAGGATAAAATCATGGAATTGGCTCATAACGGATGCATTTTGCTGGAGGAAGAAAAATTGATTGCTAATCAAACAAGCATTTTACCAAACGCTTTATGCTCCAGATATATTAATGCACATATTGTGCCTATCTCACGATCACCTAAATGTTTGTTGAGATCAAATTTGGGCAGTTCGACGTGATGAAGTTCGACATAAAGCCCTCACCTAAATCTTGTTACAAATTGGTTAACCTAGTAGCAGATACTGTTGCAAAGCCATTCGAAAATGTTGAAGGTGGTAAAACTAATGATTCTAATTCTGAAGGCTAGACAATTGTAAAACACTGAAAGAATCATGAAACAAATATGCAAATAGGAAACTGATTCAAAGAAGCAGAGCAATGAGAAGGAATGTACCTAAGCCAAATAAGGTTATTCCTAAGAAAGTTATCAATAAGACAAAGGTTTCATGCATCACCAAGTATTGGCGACCGATCACATTAGGAGAGTTCTTTCCAAGAGAATTAACTGGTAATCTTGAAGTCGTCTCTTGTTCTATCATAGGTAAAATAGAGGTAAATGATTATGGCCCTTCCTTTCCAAAAGATTCAGTTCAAGAGGATTATCTTGTGCAAACCGAGGGATGCACTTCAAATTCAATTGCTTGTATGATGGCCATAACTTTCAATGACGATGATTTGTTGCTAGGTTGAAAACCTCATAACCGACCTCTATTTGCATATGGTTATGCACTAGAAAAGAAGATAAATCGGATATTGTTGTATGGAGGTTCAATAGTCAATATCCTTATTCTGCTATGTTAAGAAACTTGGCATTTCCACAGAAAAACTCTCCCAAAGTCATCTCATAATCCAACATTTTAATCAAGGAGGTCAAAGAGCACTTGGCACCATTCGGTCAGACCTACTAATAGAYGAAATGTTATCGAGTGTTCTRCTCCATGTGAGCAATTCTAAAACCTCTTATAATATRTTACTGGGAAGTCCTTGGCTTCATGATAATAGAGTTGTACCCTCAACACTCCACCAATGCTTTAAGAACATCGATAATAGTGCTGTMAAAAAGGTGATTGCCAACGACAAGCCCTTCATGGATGCAGAAGCATATATTGCAAATGCAAAGTTTTACCTTGGCGAGCAAAGTATATCATTTGGTGAAAGTCAAATAGCCCGAAAAAAATAAATTTATGATCAAGGTGTTGTCATTTCCATATCTCAACTCTTTTTGAAGGAAGAACCTCAGCATTCTGCGGAATACCTTGGCAATGCGAAAAGTGGTAAGAGAAAAGCACAATATATTCAAGCATCTACCATTCTCSGCYATRCTCCAAAATAGATRAGGAAAGAAGGTCAGTCTCCTTTTACTGAAGTCGAAGCTCCTAAAGGGTTYACTGTACCTTTGACCAAGACTGAGGTACTAAAGCAAACAAAGCCTAGTTTGAAGGGTTTTGCACAACCTGAGGTTGGGCCAATAGTAGAACATTGTTCTTTACCTTCCAAAAGAATTGAAGATGGCTTTGATCTTAATGCATACAAACTTTTAGCTAAAGCTGGATATGATTCACGAAGTCAAAATGCTCTAGGAAGACTTATTCCTGAAATTGTTRAATCTAAGGATCATGGCCTAATTGAGATACAAACTATGTTGAAACAAAATGGGTACTCTACGGAAAGTTTGCGTGTGGGTGTTGGGGTTAAGCAACCTGCACCTGTGAGCATAGCAATAAAACGAGTAAGTGATTGTTATACCTCAGTGAAAGATAAGTGTTTGGCGATGGGTCACAAGTAAGTCTTTGATCGATTGGGAAACCAAACACCTATACCTCAATTTTCGAGAGAAGTTTGGGACCTCAAGGGAAGACGAATCGAACAAAAATCCACCTTCAAGGGACTTGGTAATGGCCAAAAAAGGTCTAGGCCCAATTCAAAAATTGAGAAACCTTTATATGAAGAGATGATGTAAAATGAGTATCGAAGCATAATACCTTTCAGGATGAGGATGAAATAACATTTTCTCGTCGTGAATTGTTAGCGAATGTTTCTCAAAGCTAAACTGCAAACCGTAGTTCATACAAAGCTAAAGGAAGAAGACGAAGAAAGTGTGGGATTGTCTTACTATATCAGCATTGTTGATGAACATAATAAAGAAGAMGAAGCTGAAAAGGCACCTCCCGAACTTGAGRAAAGCACCAAAGCCATTGTAGATGAGTTAAAAGAAGTCAAATTTGGCACGGAATAAGATCGACACCCGATCTACATAAGTACTCTTTTATTTCCAAAAGAAAGTGAAGTATATATMCAACTTCTACAGGAATTTAGAGATGTCTTCGCTTGGACCTATAAAGAAATGTCAGGTTTACCCAAAAAATTGCAGTTCATCATTTGGTCATCAAAGGAGAAGCTAGATTAGTCAAGCAGGGACAAAGGCACTCGCCCCGAGTTGGTCCTTTCAATTGAAGCAGAAGTAAACAAGCTTATCGAGGCAGGATTCATTTGAGAGGTCAAATACCCTATGTAGATCTCAGCATTGTGCTTGTAAGAAACAAAAATGGTCAAATCTGAGTATGTGTTGACTTCAGGGACTTGAATAATGCATGTCCAAAGAATGATTTTCCCYTTCCYATCATTGAACTCATGGTAGATGCTACCACTGGACATGAGGCTTTATCCTTCATGGATGGGTTATTTGGCTAYAATCAAATACGAATGGTGCAAAAWGATGAAAAGATGACTGCTTTTCACACTCTCAAGRTATTTRTTGCTATAAGGTGATGTCATTTGATCTAAAAAATGCAAGAGCAACATACCAGCAAATATATGTTGAATGTTATGTGGATTATCTAGTTGTAAAGTTACGAAAACGGRATGATCATTTAAAAGATCAAGGAAAGATTTTAAATGACTACAACGTCATCAATTGAAGATGAATCTTTTGAAATACTCATTTGGAGTTGCTTAAGAAAATTTCTGGGCTTCATTGTGTGGCAATATAGCATTGAAATTGATCAAGCCAAAGTAGATGCCATATTGAGAATGCTAGATCCTCCAAACATGCATGATATACGAAGCTTGCAAGGGAAATTGGCTTATCTGTGGTGATTCATCTCAAATTTAGCTAGTAGATGTCAACTTTTTAGCCGATTAATGCGAAAAAAGTACCTTTTAAATGGATTGAAGCTTGTAGCAATGCATTAAAATATAAAAGAATACCTGGTAAAATCTCTTATTTTGGTTGCGCCAATACAAGAGAAGCATTTGTAGCTCTATATCTCTGCCCAAGAATGTCTTATCGAGGCTTTGCTTGCTCAAGAAAATGAGAAAGGTAAGGAAAATGCTTTGTTTTACTTGAGCAGAATGATGACTCCAAATGAGTTGAAGTATTCACCTATAAAAAAGTTGTGTTTAGCTCTCATCTTCACAATCCAAAAGCTAAAACACTATTTTCAACCTTGTATAGTGCATCTTATTTCAAAGACAAATCCAATCAAGTATGTAATGACTAAATCTATTCCTTCTGATTGCCTAGCGAGATGGTACCTATAGCTATAACAATTTGAAATAATTTATATCCCTTAGAAAGCCGTAAAAGGACAAGTTTTGGCGGAGCTCTTAGTTGATCACCCTTTACTTGCTGAATGGGACTTTGTCGATGATTTTCCAGATGAAGATGTTCTATTGATTGAAGTCGTACCTCCTTGGAAGATGTATTTTGATGGAGCTGATCATCGAAATAGAGCTGGAGCTGGAATAGTCTTTGCTACACTCGAAGGCAATGTCTTTCCATATTCGTTCTCTATGACTAAACAATGTTCAAACAATGTTACTGAATATCAAGCTCTCATCCTTGAATTAGAAATAGTCATGAAATACARAAATTGCAACTTAGAGTTTATKGAGATTCAGAACTGATAGTCAGTGAAGTCATTGATGTTTATGAAGTGAAAAAATCCAAACTCCTTCCTTAGTATGAGTATGCACGATAAATAATGGAACAGTTAGGTGATGCAATATAGAGCATGTGCTAAGGAATGAATACAAACAAGCGGATGCTKTGGCAAAATTAGCTTCTATCTTTTTATTGCCATATCCGCAAAATCAAATATCAATTTTCCAAAATTAGGATGTGTGTCCTTTATTAGAAAATGATGATAAAGATGACGAAGGAGAAGATGCARATAGCACAATGAATGTTATTTTAGCCAGTGATGTTGATAAGGAGGATTGGCATCAATCAATCATTGATTACCTTTGTTATTATATCCTGCCTGAAGAACCATCTACAAAGAGTGACATTTGGCAAYGGGCTCCRAGGTTTGTTTACTTCCAACATATCCTYTATTGGCGTTCGTTCGAAGAAGTCGTATTATGTTGTTTAGGAGAAGATGAGGCTTGCAAACACTAGCAGAATTCATCAATCCAGACCCAAACTGCATTTTCATATTAAAAAGATGTCATGTAATTGGCCTACAATGGTAAAGGATTGCCTGGAATATGCCTGTAATGTTAAGCTTTGTCAAATTCACTGGCAATTACATACATCAGCCACCAGAACCATTGCATCCCACAGTTGCATCTTGGCCATTCGACGCATGAGGGCTTGATACGGTTGGACCATTGCCAAAGTCATCTGTTGGGGATGTTTTCATCTTAGCAGCGAYGGATTATTTCTCAAAATRGGCTAAAGGTTTGGTGCTAAGGAAAGTGAAAAAGAAAAATTTTGCTGACTTCATTAGCACAAATATCATATATCGCAATAGAGACCCAAGATACATCATAACTGATAATGGAAAGTGTTTTTGCAATAATGCAATGACCAGACTTTGTGAAAAGTTCAACTCCAAGCACTATAACTCTTCGATGCATTATACAGTTGCTGAAGCCTTTAACAAGACTCTTTACAATTTATTGAAGAAAGTTATGTGACAGGTTAAAAAGAGATTGACATCTAAAAATTGGAAAAGCTCAATGGGCGTATCGAATAACATTTTGTACGCCAACACAAGCTACGCCATATGCATTGATTTATGGCGTCGAAGTGGTTCTTCCTTTTGAGCATTAGTTACCTTCATTAAYGATAGCTCTCCAAGAAGAGCTCACAAAAGAATAAAATGGGTGCTTACGTCTAGAAGAGTTAGAAACACTTGATGAAAGAAGGTTGAAAGCACAACCACATTTGGCGTGTTATCAAGCCTGCACCTCCAGAGCCTTCAACAATAAATTTCATCCTCGTTCTTTTCAAGTGGGTGATATGGTTCAAACAATTCGAAGGCCGATCGTATATCCTCAAAAGATAAAGAAGCTCATAGCAAAATGACATAGTCCATATGTTGTGCAAGAAGTGTATTCAAGGGTTCCATACAAGCTTCTTGACAAAGATAGATTGGCTCCATCAATGGCAAGTATTTGAATCGCTGCTACGCATAAGTGGCCAAAAAAAAAAATCAAGTTGCTCCTTAATGTACGAGCCTAAACTACACATGCCCATTGATAAGAGTAAAATTGTCTAAAWGCTTTGAACAAAATTCAAGTCGCTCCTAGCCTGCACGAGCTAAAATTGCAAAAAAACTACCACTAAAGGTGTTAGGTGTGATAAAACTACTAAAACACTCTCACAAGTTCAAGTTGGTAAAAATGGATACTCCTAGCCCTCAAGAGTTTAAACTATATACAACCCTTCCTATAAATTATTTCATCTCTTCGAACTATATTTTCACTTGATTCTTTTTAAAGAATACGTAGGCAGCTTGAAAGTTAATTTCTAAGTTCAGTCATAACATAACAAACGACATAGTCCTTAATTGAGTAAACAATTTATAAATAAAAGATAAAAAAAATGGAATAAGAAATGCATACTTTATTCATTCATTATATGTAAACAAGTATTTGAGAAGGGGGCATAAAATAAAGTCATTTGAACAGTCAGCTTGAAGTTAATAACGACGGCGGCAACTCTTCTTTCTTGGTGCAACAAACAACTTCCACATTCTTCAATTCTTCTCTGCTTTCATGGAGGCTCATGTCTTGCTGATGTCTCTCTGTGGCATTAAGTTGGGCTTGGTGTTCCTTTTTCTTTTCCTTGGAAGTATAAAATTACCTTTGTAGCTCGTCGACTTTAGCAGATGTCGCTTGTTGACTCATCTCAAGCTTCATGAGCTGTGATTTGGCTTTAGAAAGAGACTCAAAATGCACTTTCTTAGTCATGATGTCGTAAGCTTTTGACCTTAAATAGTTATATCTATGAGCTTTCTCAAAAAGATTAATCAGGTATTTTTCAAAGTTAGAAAGATCAACAATATCCATCTTCTTACCAAAAACTATAAGTACCTCCTCTTCAATAGAAGAAAAGGACTTGATTGGTGTTTGAGCAAGCTTTTCTGCAACTTGTGCCCACATGGATTGAATATATTAAAGTTGGTCAACCTTTATGATGTTAACTCCTTGGAACTCAGAAATGGCAATAGCAACAGATTGCCTTTGAGAAGAGATTGCCCTTTGTTGCATGAAGGAAGAGGTGGATCGCTTGTCTCCAAAGATATGCTAGTTGTTTGCCAGCTGGATTGCTAATCAATGGCAAAGAAATTATAGGAGATTGAGTAGTATCATCATCATTCTCGAACAAGTCGAGTTGAGGCAAGACACTTTCAATCCCATCTCTAAGAAGAGAAACTTCATCAGCATACAAAAGACCTTCAAGTGCCCCTAACTGTAAAAATTAAAAAGTTAGAAAGAGTTCAAATTAAATGTATTCATATTGAGGATGATATACTTACATCAATTGCTAAAGTCTAAGGAGTCATAGTCAAACTAGGTACTCCTTGCAAAAGGCCAGAAGAAGTATTAGCGCCACCCAATGTCTTCTTCTTGCTGTAGCTTTTTTAGAAAAAACACCAATGCCGCTAAAAAAAAAAAAAAAAAAAAAAGAGATCTTAGAGGACTAGAGATCGTTATACTCTTTCCCTTTAGAAGAAATTCTAGCGATTCTATTGAGTAAGCCATTACTCCAGATTGAAACTTCACCACAGAGAAACGCAACAATATCTTGTTCATTGGAGGAGCTGTAGCTTCTTTAGAAATAGTACCAATGTCGCCAGTAAAAAAAAAAAAAAAGAGATCTTAGAGGACTAGAGATCGTTATACTCTTTCCCTTTAGAAGAAATTCTAACGATTCCACTTGAGTAAGAATGCCACCAAATATTGCATTCTTTGGTAGCAAGTGATTTTGACGTTTTCGCTGGAAGTACAACTAGTGARCATGTCTTAAGGTGAGTAGATGATTTTCAAAGTCGAGCTATATTCTAATGTGTGCRAATAAGATTTCTCTCTTAAGTCACTAGGAATATCTTGACAAAGCCCAAATTGCCTGCAGAATCTGTAAGGTCTATCACATACATGGTATCTTGTCGAAGGGTCAAGAACTTAGAGCGTAAAATAATAAAGTAATCAGACAAARTCGATTATAGAAACCCATCATCCAYCAAARATGACTCAAAATCGCCAATCATGCAGTTACATTTCATAGAAGAAGGATCACACGTTTGAAAATTGCTCCGAAAAAGAGAAATACTTAGCCATCTACTCCCTATGGAACTTGATTATTCGTGCAACTAAAATGTAGCTATTACTCTCCTGATGGGTGCCAAAGTATTGAGCAGTCCATGTGTACACATAATGAATTGGGAATATCGTAAGATACTCCTTCAGAAATGGGGACTGGGAAACCTTGCTCAAGCCATTGTAGATACTAGCCAAAGCCGGTATAGCTAGTGAGAATTTTCACCCGAAGGCCATAAGGCTAGCCACCTTAAACACACCAGAATGAATGCAATTGATCTCTATACCTGGAAGAACAAATTTAATATCCAACAAGATAAAAATGTAGCCAAATATACTTCCCCTCTCAAAGATTTTGGAAWATTGAGTATATCGAAGGGTTCGTTTTTCCCCTCCACAGTTGTCAAACAAGTACTATTCACGACACCTGTAGGATTATTCAACGTCCTTGGTTTTGTTGCAGTTTGCCTATTTTATATTCTTAAGGGAGGCRGTGCATATCTAGTTGGCACTTTAAACCAAAACTGAACCTAATCATCAAAGTAAACTCCATGGGGGTTGCATTCGCAAGTCTTCCAAAGGAGAAAAAAGAAACTTACAACTTTGAGGAAGCAGGTAGTTGCCTTCATTGTCAGTCTCATAAAACTTCTTGGCGGAAGGGATTACTTCATTGTAAAATGAGCCATGAATGGGAAGACCACTAAAAATCCTCAAGTCCTATAGTGAAATAGATAACTCGCCAATCGAAGTATGTATTATGTTCGTCGATCAACACAAAGTTCAGAAAAGGCGTGCATGACATGGCTATTGCGATCATATGTGAACTTTATGTCGCTCGACGAACATAATACACACTTCAGTTGGCGAGTTATCTATTTCACTATAGGACTTGAGGAGTTTTAGTGGTCTTCCCATTCATGGCTCATTTTACAATGAAGTAATCCCTTCCGCCAAGGGGTTAGTCTCCAGCCACTCCCAGTAGTTCTGTGTGTAAGTAGTAGTCTCGCCAAAGTTCATGATAGGGGCATTCCAAAAAGTCTTGTCGAGGTTGCAATCTGCAAAAAGAAGATAGAAATTTTTGGAGCTTGTATTCACATCATGAGTTGAAGACAAYAACAGCTAGACTTTTCGGGTTGATAAGATGGATCATGAGTCGACTAGTCCCTTGAAGCATGATGAAGACTATCTACTAATGAGTAAATTCACCTTGTTGGAAGATCGAACTGCATTTAAGTGTTTCAATACCTCTGGGAGAACATCCAAAGTCATAAGTTTAAATTGAGACCCCTTCAATTGTTTGAAATGGAGATGTGTGGCTTTGACTTCTCAAAATCTTYGATCTCCATTTGCTAGGAATTTCGAATTGCATGACAATAGAACTTTTTCAAATTAATTAAGTCACATGTGAGTTCCTCTGTCTTTTAAAACTTCGTAAAATGTGCTTATTTTCAGCGTAGTCTAGATAACTATTATTTGAATGTCAGTTCCTTCTGACTTTTAAAATTTCGCACACATGCTTATTTTTAATAAGCATACTCTAGATATGATTTTTATAATTCTCGTGCGCTTAATTTGAATTCCTCTCAATTGTTTTATCCTGCAAATATATTTCGAAATTATTTTCAAAACATACCATTTTATGGCCTAGATCAAATCTTGTTTCTTGAAAACTTATTACTGAAACTGAATTCGTGTTATGAAAAGTTTATTTATGAAAACTATTCATGGAAAAATCTTTGAATAATGATTGACATATTTGTGATCTCTACTTGTTGACTTTTATAAAAATATACTAAAACTTTTCTTTTGACATTATTATTGAATTGATTGATGAATTGATGGAATTGGAATTGAGTACTCAATTTGCAAGCTCTGAATAACTAGTCCGGTGGCCAAAGGGCTATGCTTGGGTACACCACAGTACGAGCACCTCTTGAGCTAGTTTAGGCAGCAGTAATAGAGTGAGCAACCCTTGGCCAAACATTGGGTTATCAGTGGCGGACCAGGAATGCATCGATTAGACATCACCTCATTAGGCACCCAGGTCTGATTGAGAACATTGTACCCTTAGTTAGGAGGCTTTACTCGAGGCTGGGTGATCCTTGTACCCTAACTAGCGGGTACCATTGATTGTATGAAGCGTAAAATAGAAAATCACATGCATAAATTTTGGAGGGATAAGACCGTTATTACTAGACCCTTTAGAGTTTTACGTTATGGTAACTGTGCATGATCACGTGACTCATTCTTACCGYAAATGTTTCATCACAACTCTGGTCAATTGTCGTGTTTATCAAACTATTCGAAAACAGCTTTGCATAGCAGTTTATATTGAACACTTGAACATGTTTTATAACTTTATTTTCTAACTCACATTGCACACCTACAAAACTCATTGAGCTAGCGTTCACATTCTTTCCTTTGTACTTGTAGCGATAGATACAATTTGGAGACTTTGGATATTGGGAGCGAGAGCTACGAATATCAAATTGTTACTAGAAAGTGGTAGAGTAGCACTAYTATTTTAATCTTCTTTTGTTATGATATATTACGTTCTACGTATGTAATCCTTGTTAGATTGTATTTCTAGATGTTTTATTGAGGAATTATATCTTTTCTAATGATAATACTGACTRTTGARAGGCAGGCAATCACTCGTTTGGGCTTAGTGGAGTGTAGGGGTCGATGGGGCATCACATTTCGAATCCAAATGAATTTTTAAGGAAAAAAATATCGGTTATGAAACAAATTCAAAATTCAAAAATTTTATTTTCCTGCCTTTTTCGTTCAAAATAGTTTTCTTCAATAATATAATTTTCTTCCACAAAAAATCAATTGGAGTAAAACTTAAAGTCAAACTAAGAAATGAGTCATTTTTTTCCAAAAGTTATGTATTCATTAATAGGGTTTGGAATTATGATGGAAAGGCATGGATTTAGCTTTTCTATTTATCAAATTATGTCTCAAAATGAGATTAGTTTAGAAAGGGAAGGAAGAAATGTGGAAAATTTCTCCTCAAATTTATATTTATATTGATATTTCTAGCATTCAAAGAATGCATCATAAGTGATATAATACTTCCTCGGTTTCATAATAGAAATTATTTTAGGGAGGATGTCTCTTTTCATAATATGAGTCATTCTACAATTACAAGAAAAAATATTCTAATTTTCCTCTTATTTATATACCTTAGTTGCCTCGTTTGGATGTATTTATTATTGGTAATTGACTCCTTTTTGTATTCCTCCAAGAAACTTTAAATGAGATTAGAAGGCTGGTAAGAGATAAGAAAGAAAGGAGGGAAGATRATGATTAATCGATATTGAATTCACAAAAAAATTAAAGAAGATAGAGAAAGAATATATTAAGTAATCTATGWAATAAAATATTTTTATTTTTCCTAACATTTGTCCGTRCACATAGGTTTTCCTTGTAATGGMGTATTATTCCCACCTTTTGTAGGTGTATATTCTAGTTTCYATTTATACGGTGAAATGAACTCTTTGGGTGATGAAATATAAATGTTGATAATCTTACCTCTCGTAGGTAATTTTGTAATTTTCATCAATACTGTAATTCCTCTTATAATAGAAGTAAGGGGAAAAAAAAAATTAAAATGATTTATACTATTAGTCTATTATGAACAGGTGGGAGTAATAAAATGCATTAAGTTTCATCACATTTATTGGATGCATTCTTTAACATTTAATAATTGCATTGAGCCTATTCCGGGTAGAGCCATCGGCTGAGTACTTAAAATTTGGGTTGAACCCATAATGATATTTAGTAGTAGTAGGAGTTGAGAGTCCTCACCGATTTCTGAGACCACATCAGTCTCCACAAGTTGAGTTTAGTATTCATAGTGCTCAGGTGCCATTACTTGTGCTATTGAATATTGCACAGAATTATGCCAAGATTGTTATCAAGCGTTATGAAAGAAAATGCCAAGATTTGTACCGTACCTCTTTGTTGGTGAATTTCTTCCCTATCAAGCGAAACAGCTYCCTATTGAAAATTATATTCAGTAAACGAAGTCGCCCTCGTCATTCCCCATTTCCGCCTGTACTGGAAAAAATTCATTATTTCCAGATGATCAGATTAGCTTCAGAGAATCGCCGTTTCTTATTCAATTCCTCTATTCTGAAGCTGGAAGAAGCTTTCGGGAAAGGTATGTATGWATTTGTATGCATCCAATTCTTTTGCTGTGTCAGTTGTTTTCTTTTTCTGGATTCCTTAGATATAATTCTAAGAAGAGTACACAAGTGTGAAAATTTATGATAACTGATGATTTTGCAGAGAGCAACTGGTAAAGCAATTATATCTTGCTTTGGAAAGCAGATATTTTTTCCCCTTAATTTATAAATTCTAGATGAGTAGAAAATTCAGTCTAGTTTGAGAGGCCGAAAGGGATTAAAATTCAAATTAATTCAGAACATTGCACATTTCTTGCTCCATGAAACTAGTAACCTCAAGCTAAACATTTATGGAACCTGTATCTATTCTTCATTTCTTGTGTTTGTTTATGCCAATTGGAATTGAGGATTTTGTTGGGAAGGAATGACATGTGTAGTGTGATGTATAGAATGGATGTTACTGAAGTTAGGAAGATTGGAAAAGTAGAGATTGACGGAGAATGAATGACAATATTAACTGATGAAAAGAGAAATTATGTGTCTTGAAACATTATAATGGACCAAAAGATTGGTTTAGGTCATTAAATAATTAGAAAAATGCTATGAAGAAAACAGATTGAGGAGAGGAAAGTACATCTGATAACCAACCATATGCCTCTTAATCTTAGAATTATATCCAAATGGTCAAACCAAAATAATGCAAATATTGCGGTCACTGTTACTTGTCAAATGACTGAATGAGTCTGAAGATAAAAAGGAGATATTGTATTGTATCTCTAATTACTGCTTATTTGTAGTTCTTGATGACCTTTTTATGTCACCTCATAGGAATAGCTTATGATGAGAGAATAAGGTTCAGGTATGGTATGCTGCATGCATAACCTTTTCCCTCTTAAATTGCTAAATTGCTTGAACAGGCTTAAGGGAATGGATATTAATCTTAGAAATTGATTCTCTTTTAAGTTGGAGATGGTTTTAGCAACCCCAACCCAAAAAAAAAAAAAGAAAAAGAAAAAAAAAAGGAAAAAAAGGTTGTAAAGGCAATTTGATTGCTAAAATTGTTTGTTTTGATTAAATACTGATGTAAGATAAATCCAAAATGTGCAGGGGTTCATTGTATTATACTCTTACAAGAATTAGAAATTCAAAGTGAGTAGAAGCGTGAATCACGAGAGACTGATTATGGAGCTGCCAGAACCACCAGAATGCCCTGTTTGCTTGGGCCAATATGATACCGTCTCTACTGTCCCTCGAGTCCTCTCTTGTGGGCACTCAACATGTGAGGCCTGTCTTTCCCAGCTCCCTAACCCATTTCCAAACACCATCCGCTGCCCCTCTTGCACTCAGCTTGTGAAATTACCCAGTTGTCCTTCATTCCTACCCAAGAACATTGACCTCCTCCGTCTCTCTTCTTCCTTCCAAAGCCACATGAAGGGACTCCAAAAGGTAATTCCACGATCACCACTTCCATCAGTTGCGAACAAGGGAAATGATATTCCATTTGTGCCCAGTTTGTGGTCTTATGATTTTTACTTGAAATGGAAGAATTGGGTGATCCCAAAAGACTCCATTATGTTAGAAATAAATTCTAAAAGTGATGATTTTCCCCCCTTATATTCTGGGAAAATTTTGGCGAGTTCTATAAATAGTTATTATGGGTGTACTTTGAGGGAGAATGAAAAGGTAGGTCTGGTAAAAGTTGGAAGTTTTAGGAATGAAAGTGAAAAACAAGAAAAGAAAAAGGCATCTTTATGTACTAATTCTTCTAAATTTAAGTACAGTTATGAAGCAAAAGTACTGAAAGTCTTGTACTTAATGAAAGAGAATGAGATAAACGAAGTTTGTTTGATTTTAAACACAAGTTCAAGAGTTAACGGAGTTGGAAGAATTTATGGATTTTGGTGTAATGAAGAAGATGGTAATGTGTATATGGCAATTCAGGGGTTTAGTGGCAGTTTAATGAAATGTATACAGGATTTGAAAAATGGGTTTTTGGGAAATATCAAAGGTCCRGGGTTGGAGATCAGTGAAATTGTTGGATTTGGGATGCTTGGTATGGAAATATGTGAAGTAGTAAATGATCTGCATGTTGAGGGACTTGTAGTTGGCTGTGTGGGTTTGTCCTGTTTCTGTTTCAATCAGTTTGGCCATGTTTTTGTTGATATTGGTGAGGTGTTGAGGGTGGGTAGAAGAGTTTGTTTGATGATTAATACAATTGAAGATATGGAAGCACTGATGTTGGGAACTATGGAACTGCAAAATTATGTCTTTGTTAGTCCAGAGGTGCTTTTGGAGTTGTTAAAGAAAAAAGGAGTTGAGTTGGGGGTTGGGAGTCTAAAATATGAAGTTGGATATGCATCTGATATCTGGTCATTAGCTTGTGTGCTCATTTTGCTTCTTGTTGGAAAGCTATTTGTGGATGAAATTCGTAGTTATTATTGCAGCTTTTTTACTGCAGTGATTGGTCAAAAGAACTTTGATTATGTGCACTTTTACTCTGGTTGGATGGAGAGAATTGTTGCATTGCTAGAAGATAGGTTAGGTTCAGAGTTTTTGTCTCTAAAGGAGATTTTCTGTAAGTGTTTAAGTTTTGATCCAGGWAATCGTCCTGTGGTAACTGATTTGAGGAAATGCATTGGGGCGTTGATTGTTAAACCAGGGTTCCATTTGATATATCATTTAGAGATAGAGCTGTTGAGGCAGAATTCATGTCACTGTATAGTTTTAGGAAATATATGTCAGATTGCAACCAAGACTGAAAAGGGTAAAACAAGAAAGGCATCAGATGCCTTGGAGGAAAAGGATGAAAATGTTAGAAAAGATGTTGATCAAATTGAGGGATCGAGGGTTGGTAAAGATGTTGTTGAAGGCCTCTCCAATGGTAACGTCAAATGCATTGATCTGAAGGGTCATTTTGATTCGATAACAGGATTAGCTGTTGGAGGTATGATTTTCAACTCAAGTCTCTGCTTTCTAATTCATGAATAAGCCTCATCACTTCTTTTTTTCTGTTTCCCTTTCCTGTATTAAATTCTTCTTCTCTGAAGTTGGAATTTCATTTGATATTTTCGATATTAATTGCTAGACTCAATTATCKATATGCCTGAGATAATTGGACAATAGGTTGCCATTGTTCCACATACCCTCTTCAAAACCAAAATGCCCTTGTTCCATATTCCCTCTTCAAAACCAAAATGACCTTGTTCACATTCCCTCCTCAAAACCAAAACACAAGGATACAAAAGGAAGAAGAAGTTGTTTATTTGGCTAACATCATTGATATCTAACACATTCAGGGTTTAAATGAGCCAATCCAGACATGAATATGGGTGTTCATGTTTATTTTCTAGCTTACATTTCAAATTGAGTTCGGCTTGTGTATATATAAATAAGCAAGAACTCTGCTTGTTTGGGTTGTTTAATGGATAAACAGTTATTAATTCATGTTCTGTCGAGGAGTATTTTACTAAGTTTCAACTATTTCAGTATTTTAATTTATCATTTCAATTAGAATATACAATTACTGATGTATCTGTCCAGCTTTGTGTACAAATGTAGTTACGTTCATATTTGTCATCCTATTCATATAATTTTTCTATGAGTTTTCCATAATCCAGCTTCCTGTCCATAATTTGGCTTGTATTCAGCTTGTTTAGTAAGTGGTTCTAGTATTCAAACTCAAATTCCTGTCATTTACTTAACCTTTGAACATCAACAGCTGTATCCATTTATAGTGCTAAAGAGTCTAATTCTGTGCTTAAAGTTTTGTTTTACAGTTGCAAAGCCTTTTGACCCTAGTATTAGTAATTACATCCTTTAGCAATTCTGCCCACAATATTGTGCCAATTTGTGCCTTCGTTTATATATACTGTTTTTATCTTTGTAATACCTGTTTATTTGTTGTTCTTATAGAGGATAGAGTAACATTTGCTTATTTTAGTAGATTTATTTGTTTATTTCATTTCTAGTTTTAGCATTTACCTTGAATATTTACATTTCTTTCTTCTGTCTAGGGAATTTCCTCTTCAGCTCCTCACATGATAAAATAGTCAACGTATGGTCTTTACAGGTAAACAGCAAAAGGACTTCTCTAAAATGTATCCATTAGTTGAACTATGTCATATGATATGCTAATACTCTTGAAACCCCAACCCCGAAAATGGGGGGAAAAAAAAAAATGATAAGCAATAACTACAGAAGACATATATGTTGGGAGGTAAGTTTGTTCTAGTATGTCTTGTGATACACTCTGGTATCTAGTCCTCTCAGCAATGAACAAAACTCAATCAGAATCCAAATAATTTTTTAATCTTATTCAATAATCCTTCTACGAGTTACTACAATTAGGAACTACCTAGTGTTCGAGAGTTTGGCTCTCTCCCCAAACAATTGAAATCAATTCCACAGAATTCAGATGACCAACTAACTYCCATTGTGTTCTACTTATATTCCCATCCCTCATGTCAGCAAGTCAAGGCAATCGAACAGAAAATACAATCAAAAAATAGCAGAAAATAATAACCAATACTGAACTAATAATAAGCAATAGGAGTAACTCTCCCAGACTGATGCATACTGCCATCATGCAGCTAATTTTCCTTTTCTCCTATGATACATAAACTGTACTGGGGGCCTATCATCTTGCTTGAGGTAGGTTTTTAGCCACTCAAATATCCTACTGCCGAGTGTGTTAAAAAATGAATATCATTAAGCAGTTGWTAATTTTCTTTTGTTGTTGGAGGAGGGCAGGGAAGGGAAGAGAGATATGGCATAAATTTTTCTTTTGAATGAAACTTAAGTATAAGGGCTTGGGCATAATGTTATATTACATCAGAAGAATCATTCACTTAATATAACTATTCTTAATAGAAATAATTGACAATTGAGATGATGCATTATCCTAGTGATGGAAGATATATGCAGAACGGAACTTTTAGAATCAATTTTTTCTTCYTATGCTTTTACAAGACCTACTTCTTGAATCTCATAGAACAACCCAGTGCTTCCGAAAATCTTTGAGATAGAAGTG
The DNA here is from genome assembly GCA_001752375.1 of Rhazya stricta. Lineage (NCBI taxonomy): Eukaryota > Viridiplantae > Streptophyta > Magnoliopsida > Gentianales > Apocynaceae > Rhazya > Rhazya stricta. Next base: position 681,651 of record MEJB01000071.1, read on the forward strand.
AAATATCTACAATTATCAATGGGTGGCTACTTATGAAATTTATATTGATCTTCAGATAAAAGGAATTATGAATATGAGGTGAAGACAATGAGAATGAGCTAGTAGCAAATTTTTGAAAAAGACACATTTTTCTTAGCCTTTTATTATGTGAAATGCTACACGAGCATAGCAGAACATCATCCAACGGTTTGCTTAGGTTTACCAGATATTGTCAAAGCTTCTCAATTTTCTTCTTGTTCCTTCAGCAAGTGTAGGCCCAGATATTAATTTTAAGCATTTAATGGAGCTAGGAAATAGGCCCAAAATTTGATGCTAAGGTGGAGCCCTCAATAATTATAGAAAATATTTAAGAATTCGACATGCATTAGGATTAATAGGGGCGTAGGCAAAGAATTTTGATTCTTCTAAGATTCGGTGTACTTAAGTTTAATTTTATCTTCAGATTTGTAAGCAGTTTTCCTTGTACTTCATTGCGATGTTCTTGCAGGATTTTTCTCATGTCCATTCATTTAAAGGTCATGAAGATAGAGTTACAGCAGTAGTTTTTGTGGATGGGGGAGAACCATTATGTGTAAGTGCTGATAAAGGAGGCATTATTTGTATCTGGGGTGCGAAAAGCCCATTCGATCTAACACCAAAGAAGAAATTATTTGAGCCAAAGGATTGGCGCTACAGTGGTATTCATGCCCTGGCCATTTCTGGGACCCAGTATCTTTATACTGGTAGTGGTGATAGGTCAATAAAAGCTTGGTCATTGCAGGCAATGCCCTGATTTATTTTTGTTACATTTCATGCCATAAGCTGAAAGTATAAACATGTAATATTGTTTTAATTTTCTTCAGGATTACACTTTAACTTGCACCATGACTGGTCATAAGTCAGTTGTGTCTTCCTTAGTAGTTTGCAACGGGGTTCTGTATAGTGGAAGCTGGGATGGGACTGTTAGATTATGGTCTCTAGATGACCACAATCCTTTGGCAATACTAGGGGAGGACAGTCCTGGAACATTAAGCTCTGTTTTGTCTCTTGCTGGTGATGATAATATGCTGATTGTGTCTCATGAGGATGGCTCAATCAAGGTAATATATCTTTTGAGACAGAGCAAGAAACAATTGCTCTCCTGCTTTTGATAGAAATTGAAAATTACTATAATCAAGTACTGTATGTAATTGTAAGGCTATTGTTAGTCAAATTAATTTTTCTTCTGTGATCAATATTTGTATGCATATTGAGAACAAGTCAGTCCTCTTAAGATGGATACTTAATTTCTGAGAAAACTGTTGAGTAAGCGATTACTTTTTGTTCACCTAATAACTAATTTGACCTTGTCAGATCTGGTACAATGATGTGCTTTTGAAGTCCACCGAAGTTCATAATGGTGCTGTTATGTCTCTCTGCATGATTGGGAAATGGCTTTTCACTGGAGGTTGGGACACGACTATTAATATACAGGTGCATATGCTAAAATAATATGACTTCAGTAAATGAATGAAGATTATGTGCAAATTATCAGTTGAACCTAATAACTAAGTTGACTTTTAGTTTTATTGCTCTTTGCTCACCAACTGAATGTGCAGCAAACCCTTTAATTTGTAGGCACTATCCAGAGCTGGAGATCAAGTAGAGACCATGTTGGTAGGATCTATTTCTAGCGATTCTGTAATAACCTCTCTGTTATACAGGCAAGGAAAACTGTTTGTGGGACTGGGTAATAGAATTATCAAGGTATGGTGTATTCTCTCTACTTTGATTGTCTTTCTTTGGTTCAGTCACCTTATTCCTTCTGTTTGAGATCTGAGCGTATTCAACTTTAAATGAACAACTAGAGCTTCTGTTCGCAGGATATATTCATAATCCGCTGATAGTATAGTCAAATTGGACGCAGTTACTGGAGTCTGCTCCTAGTCATTAAAATACAAATAGAAGAACGAAAATGACTATCTAGGCCACTTTCCCCTTCAAATTTACTATTTTGTACCAAAGCTTACCATTTCGTAGGAGAACAATTTTAAAAGATCAAAAACAGCCTCAAGCTATACTGAAAGTAGCAAATCACTCAAATTACAGCCTTTATTTCGTGTTTTTAGCTAAAAGGTTTTAAAGTATACAAAAATACGTAGTAATATTCTTTCATAAGTCATAAACCTTCTGCAATTTACATTTTGGATCAAAATAGTACACACACATACACAAAGATGTAGGCTTTGTAATGGAYAGAGAAGAATTTTAATATACCTTTCCCTGACATGCTATGTGCATGTTCATCTGAGTGTGTGTATGTTTTTTTTGTTTGTGCATGTCTACCAAACTCGTTGTCTATAACTGGATTGATGCCTTAATTGATTATTTACTCAATGGTGATGATAGACACCTCCGTGGGCTTCATAATATACACAAAATCAAGATCCACAGTATCCTTTGTTTTCACATAAAGCAAACATTGCGTGCATGTGTTACATCTCTATTATGTATGTATGTATGTAAGCATGTTTTTTGGTTTGTGTGTGTCCACTTAAACTTGTTTCACTATAGCTAGATTGAAGCGTCAAATATTTCGTTTTTTTTGGATCTAAACTGTGAAAATTCTCGTGTTTGAATTGATTTCCTACCCTGCTTCTACTTGATAAGTTTTATGAACAGTTTTTGATTGTTTTGTGCTTAGCACCTCAGTTGCACCTTTAAAGAGCCAAAGTGTATATCTAAATGTTTTTAAGGAAAATGTGGAGCTTATTCAGTCTTTTCACTTGATTTTCTTAGGTGTACTATTTTGGAGAATGATTAGCTCTCGCAGGAAAATGTTCTGAACAAATTCTACTGGACGAGTACAAACAGAATTGAACGGAAGACTATGGTACAAGGAGGACTAGTTTGCCAAAATAATGTACAGGAGAAAAACAGGAAAACAGGAAATATATGTAGCCTAGTTGAAAAATATTTACAGCTTAAATATCTAATATAAGCATTTACAAAGTTTACGTGGAATATGGTCCTCTTTTTCCCTATATTGCTTTTCATATTAAACAAGGGAATATTTCAAAAACAACTTTCTCCTGAGGTAAGAATCACAATAACAATAATGGACAGAAGCAGAAAGGAGGAAATGGAATTTGGTCATTCCCTAATAATCGATAATGGCTGGAGATTAAAAACTTATGATATTGTGTGTTAGGAGTTCAAGTTTTTTATTCTATTCTGGTTGTCACAGTTTCTGTTCATGAATAAATGTTTCAGTCTCATTAGATAATTTCCTTTTTATCTTTATTCTGTCAAATTTGTAATACGAGTCATATTAGATCATATCAGGCAACTATTCACTTTGACGTTATGCTGTTTGTTGTTGTTATTGTTATTATCATTACATTAATTGTTATTAGGAGGGTTAAATCTACACCCTAATTAATATGGACATATATTATTTAAACAAAAATGATCCATCCTTTAGTTTGACTTAAATGCAATGGTGGAGGAGGAAAAGATTATTTTTGTGCGAATATTATATATTAATGATTGGGATCTGAATWTAGGTTGGAGGGGTGTGAATTTAACCCTGCTAATAATAATTATTAGTACTACKACAATACTATTACTATTATTAGAATTACTAAGTATTACCATACAATCATTCCACTTTTTGCTTCTTAGTTCTTTTGTATGGCAATCTTGGGTGCTATTGTCGTTGGCCTTGATGTTAYTGCATGTTTCAAATTCCCCATTGTGTATGCCTTCCCACATACGTTTGATCTGGTGAACTATCTATCGTGCATAGAGGGCCTGGTGGTTGGATCAGAGGTTATAAGAAACTTGACCAGGCTTCTCGAAATCTATCCAGACTACATAGGTCAGATATACATCTCTTCATGATTGCATGATGACAATACTGAGATTTCTTTAAAGTTGAATCATCCACTTCAGCAAAGCTACCCATCTCTCAAGTCAATTTGCCATAGAGGATTTTGATCCCTCAAATATTCCTGTAATCAAATTTCTGCGTGATGATAGACCTGTTTATGAATATCAGGAAAGATGGTCATATTAGATGAGATTCATTATGCAAATGTACTTATTGTCAAAGTCAGCAAGAACAGGAATGACTATGCAGTCTTTGATTTGAAAAAGAGAAACCCAGATCTTCAATATCTAAATCCGAGTGTCAAAAATCTCTTCAGAGAAGGTATGAAGCAGGAGATCTGACAGTAGATCAATTAAGAGAATCTAATGGCAAATTTGATTATTATGTAACATATGGCAATCTTAAATCTATTCATTCATCTTATGAGCTCTCCCCTTGCAAATCACCTTCTTGTTTTCATACTGGAAAATATGAGCCGAAACGTTTAATGGTAGCTATGTTTCGGCGAGAGGATTTTTCACCCTTAAAGACGTATGCTAAAGATAATATTCAGTATCAGCTTAAAGTTCCTAGACCAAATGGTTATAATTCAGATGGAGACAGTGACTTCGATGATGCGGCAGATTGAAGAACACATCAGAAGGTGCATTATTAAAGCTTTTACTTTCTGTTCTCATCATGTCTATTTTATGCCATTGTTGTTTTTACTTTTGTCCTTATCAGGTCCATTAATACATTTGCTTTTAGGCATGTCGATATATTCTAAATTATCTTATCTTTTTACTTTACATCACATCATGAATATATTCTTTTGTATCATATTATTTGAAATCCGAATTTAAATTCTGGAGGTATTTATATAAACCAAGGTCCTCATTGTTAAGGATTACCATTCGGTTGGCTACTACTTCTCTTCATAAGAAGTTTGTATGAAATAAACATCATGATTTTCTAAATATTCTCTTCTCCGTTCTAAAGAAGCTCTGCTTATGTGTTAATCTTGAAAATTTTTAGATTTTCCTCTGTGTTATTACAATAGTGAGAGTATGCACTGAAATTGCAGCTCTGGTTGATCTTGCTAATTAGAAATCGCCATGACTTTCTAAACAGATTGACAAAATATGATATGCTATGTAAGGATCTTAGTCTAATGAATAATAGGCATGGCTTGATTGAAAAATGCTAGGAGGGTTAAATTGGTCGCCTAGTATAGCTTTCATCACATTACAATATCCGAGCTCTGGCAGAAGAGTCTTTCATAAGGTACTTGGGATTCGGTATCARAGCCAAATGAACTTATTCCATGAGTYCTTGGTACTCAAGGAAATAACAGGATAGATCTATTTGAGATCCACTTAACTCATTAACTATCTTCGAAAGAACAGAGAAGAACTAAATTACATGATGTCTTCTTCTTTGCCAACTGTTTTGGATACTCATTTTCCATCTCTATTTTACCTTGTTCTTTTGCAAAATTCAGACCTTCCACATTYGGTAATATTGATTCTTTTTATGGGACTACGTATACACTAGACACTTAGCTATCACTCATTAATCCTTATTACATATATTTCTTTTACCAAAAGCCACCACTTACTTGATAAAGCCTTTATTTTCTCCACAAGTTAAAGAATATATGCAAACGAGCAATTTCTCGTCTTGTTCTATTCTAGCAACTTTTAAGGAGCAGTTTGTAATCCTCAACATATCATCCTAATCTCCTTCTTAGCGGATGAGGTACGATATACTYATCTTCATTTTGGAGGTGTAAGAATTGGTCTTGCTCTACATGCCAAAAAAGGTTTTGCTGTTGTGACAAGATTAGCTCTTTTGGACTCTAGGATTAAGCAGTTGGTACCATAAAGATTACGTTAAATGTGAATCCGGTCATCGTAACATAGTTTATTAACTTTAACATCAATCCACAATATCCAAATATTTTTAAAGCTTTAAAAGTTTAAGTCCAAATCACTAGTATTGATATACAAGAAGATTCAATCCAGGCAACACTCCATTCTCAAGTTGCTTATAGAATTCAAATTCATGCATTGGACATCGCACTCCGATCATCTAATGAAGTCGCTTAGTAGAAATAAATTATGCATATGTAGTTCCAAATTAGATTTAAATCTCAAAATAAATTTCTCAAGATGAGCTTCCTTAGCTACTTCTTGAGAAATAGATCACAGGTTATGAGAAACTTTACCAGGCTTCTCAAAAAATTGTCCAAACTACAGATGTCAGATATACATCTTTGCATGATGGTAATACTCATATTTCTTTTAAACCTTAAGGGAGACCCCTCTATCAGAGCAAGGATACTGTCATCTGATAAAAGTTATGCTAAGGTTCCTCTTAGCCCTCCTGGCATTTTCCGGTCAAGCCCTGTCTCTTATCCATCATACTAAGATCTTTTCATTTTGCAGATTATATCTTGCCAACTTTCATCCGGTTAGGAAGCTATGGTGATTTCTGATAAGCAGCTTAATCTTCAAGACTAACTTATAACCAAAGCTTCTTTAGAATAGAGAAGAGAAAACTTAGAAAATTATTGTTTTTATTTCATACAAACTTTTTTACAAGAAGCAGTAGTCAACCAAGTGACGATTCTCAACAACGAGGGCCTCAATTTATATAGACATATTTGGATTTCAAATTCAGATTTTAAACAATACTATACAAGGGATATATTCCAATGTGACATAACGTAAAAAGATAACTTACAATATATTCACATGCCGAAAGCAAATGTGAATAAACCTAACAAGGAGAAAAGAAAATCAACAATGACATAAAATAGACATGATGATGACATAAATTAAAAGCTGTAATAATGCATCTTTTGATGTGGTATTCAATATGCTACATCATGGATGTCACTGTCTCCATCTAAATTATAGCATAAGCATAGGGTTGCCACAATGACTCTTCATTATCATCTCATGAGCTATTTGGATCATGGTAGATAAGTYTTCTGTGTTCGGACCTATCATAGCTATGGASCTTTGGATGAGCTTCAAGGTACATGAGCAACTCTGCATAGAATAGGTTATTTTGCCAATCTGGACTCAGCGAAATTTTTGATGGAATCTGGGTTGTGCTTACTCTGTTGAAGTGGACAATMGACTTTAAGAAAAAATTGTTTGTCTTCTAAATAAAACTTTTGAATCATAGAATTAGCAATGTTGTATCTGTTTCATCCAATAAWCTCATAATCTGGGAGATAATAGATGCTAGGAGGATGTCCATGAGGCATAAGATTTACAACTAGTCAATGTAATTTGATAATCACATATGTCTTGTAYCTATCAACAGTAAATCTACACCATAACGCAGAGGATTGGAACCAATAAAGAATTTTAGATAAATACTTCACTGAAGGAGGAATATTTCTCAATGTATCACAAATGTAGATGTACAAAAAAAATTTATCCACATAAAGACAAAGGCTATAGAATGGGCTTATAGAATGTACCAAATATAATATAAAGCTATTTTTTGGGAAGTTCCAGAATTCACAAATGTGGAAAATTACTAGGTAAGGATGTTCTGGGTCATTGTCAACCCTGAAAAACATGATATCAATGTTATTGAGGGAAAAGTGTATGGAAGATTCGATAGTTGAGGGAACTTCTTTTAACAAGGGTAAGATCAGGAATTGATTACTTTGGGTAAAGCAATGATTCTCAGAGAATTTCATAACTGAAACAAAATAAATTTTAGGAAGAATGGGARCAATAGTGAGGTTAATATCTGAGTGTTTAGGCCTTCAGAGAATGTCTACAAGAACATTATTTGTACCATTTAAATAGACTGCCATGAAATTGTACTTGGAGACTATTTTGTCCAAGGAAACTATTGTTTGTGTTGAACTATTTTATGCTTGAACTCTAATACCTTTGGAAAAGAAGGCATGTCCATTTCAACACAAAGTTGATTCACGATTAGAAATAATTCAAAATATTCAATGTCATGTTTGACTGCAATAATCTCTTTAAATGTGAAGTGATAATGCATCTTAGAATCTTTAAATTTGCCGCTCTTGTAACCACATATTTTTCTTTTTTCTTTCTGTCTTTAAGAAGGATTGGTCCAAGAAATAATCKCTTGCATCAGTTTAGAGAATCTATGGGCCGTAGATACAAGTGATAAAGGAGGCAACTGTTGGATACGATTTTCAATTTTTTACTACCTCACTATGCTTTTCTCYATCCTGCTGGTGGATTCTTATTTAGTTGTACGTTCAAAACAAAAGAAAATTGGGATAACTTCCACATAGTTAATAACTTTCAGGAATTGCTAGATTTCTTRTTTAGAGTGAAGATAGTCCACGAATTTAAAAAGGGTTTGGGCCAAATGAGGACGAGGGACAAYGATTTTGTCTTTTATGAGCATTCTAAGGAACTCAATTATAGATTAGGCCAATTTCATTTTGCGGGCTCATAATTTCATATTTCCTCACAATATGCTCAAAAAGTATTGAGTRAGCCCATGTGAGATGGAAAATCTTTTGAATAGAGAAAGATATCATCCATGTAAACAACAGGTGAGAGTAGGTTCAAAGATTTTCACTATAGCCAGTCGAAAMAAAGATGGGGCTGTTTTAAATCCAAATGGCTTGACTTCCACTGGTAATGATGATCTAGTATACAAAATGCTGTCTTGTATCTATCACTCGGATCTATACCTAATTTCCAAGAACCAGACTTAAGATCAAACTTTGAAAACCATTCAAGTTTYAAAAGCTTAGTAAATAAAATCTTCTTATCTAGCAATGGAAAATTTGATACCTACAAGAAAAAAGACTTAGTAGCCTATAATTGACAACTAAACGAAGTTTTTCCCCCACTTGCTATGCTCTTTTATTCGCATAAAATGCTTCGCACACTAATGGATAATTTGAAGGTTCAATGAGACCGTGGTGTAGCAACTCTTGACATTTATTACAACCTAATGCAATAGATATGGAGGCATCCCAAAATGACTTGCTTTTGATAGGTTAATGTCTTCAATCAATTTAAATGGAAAATGAATAAAGAAATCATGATTAACCTATAATGGAGAAGGAAATTTTTGAAAAAATTCATTGTAAGATTCAACACAATTGGATCTGTTTAAATTCTTCTACCTGATTTTGCTAAGAAGGAATCCGTAATTGGTAGAGATGCGTAAATCTAGTGAAAGATTTCAACTGCCCTTTCCAATATTGAATAGCATTGGCGCCATGGAACACCTATAACGCCAATGTTGCATATATATAAAATTTCATAACTAAATCATTTTCCRGAGATGAATCTCAAAGGCTTTAGTTTTGATAGTGCAACCAGAGAATATTTCCAACTTAATAGGTTTACTAATCAATCTGGCAGTATAAGCATCACCATTAGTTATTTTGAATTTCCCGTGATATGATTACCAAAATCTTTTTTGAAGTATTTCTGGATTGAGTATCAGAGTGGAGGCTCTTGTATTGATGAAACAAATGAGGTGTATAGACCTATCATATTTAGAAAGGAAGAGTGAAACATATATCTATGGAATGGTGTACGTATTAAGCTGGATTGTCCTCAGAACTATTATACTCAATGTCACTAGAAAGAACACATAATGAATTATTGYATACTCGTCATCAATAGATAATACARAGAAGATCATGATCAGAAAGATCTACTTTCATGTGTTGTTGAATTGAAGCAATCATGTGCTACTTCTTCTCTATTGATTTCTTAGGACAATTGTCTTTCATAGTGTCCTTTCGTWCTGCAAAGCAATCATGTGCCACTTCTCTTTTTTGTTGCTGAAAGAGATTRTYGTTGTCCAGAAGGATCAATAACATTTTATAGGAACTTTCGGCTGATACTAGATATTACCTTTAACATATGTGGAACATAGCTATCATAGGAGGTTCTGTCTCGTATTCTCTTGGATGAAAACAAGAAGATGGTTTACAAGAAGAAGGCTCATATGATGTCTGAATAGATTTAGGATTGCCATATGTGACATAATAATCAGACCTGCCACTAGGTTCTCCTAATGAATTTATTATCGGATCTCCTGCTTCGTACTTTTTCTAAAGAGAATTTTTATACTTAAATTTAGATTTTGAAGGTCTTCGTTCCTCTTCTTCAAATCTAAGACTGCTTTGCCATTCCTATTCTTGTTGGTTTTGACAATAACTAAACAATTAATGGATCCCATCTGATGTGATCATCTTGATCATGATATTCATAAATAGGTCTACCATCAGTAGAAATTGGAATATTTGAGGGATCAAAATCCTACATGACAAATTGAGTGGACAAGGTGGGTGGATTTACTAAGGTGATGATTCAGCTTTAAAAGCAATCTTAGTATTGCCATCATATAGAGTTGTATATCTAACATATGTAATCTGGACAGATTTTTTAGAAGACTGGTGATATTTCTCATAACCTGGGATCCATTCCTCAAGATGTAGCTTTAGAAGTTCATCTCAAGAAAATTTACTTTGGAATCTAAATCTGACTTGGAGCTACAGATGCAAAATTTATTTCTAGAGGTAGCTTCATTGGATGATGATAGTGCGATATGATTTTGGACTCTCTGAACCATTTGATAATAGAGCATTTTCTTGTACTAATCTTCTTGCATATTAAAACCAGTGATCTGGACTTTAACTTTCAAAGCTTTAAAAATATTTGGATCTTGCTGACTAATGTTAAAGTTGGGGAACCATGTCACTATACATGTTGTTCACATTTAACACAGTATGTATAGTACCAATACATGTTTGTTGGTATTTCTTTATCCTGGGATCGAAAAAATCTAATCTTGCGACAAGAACAAGACTTTTTTTACATGTAAAGAGATTCTTACATCTCCAAAATGAATATGCCTATATCCTTGCTTCATCCATTGAGAAACAAATTGGGATGGGATATAAATTGCTCTTCAGAAGATCCGAGACTAGAACAAGATGAAAAATTACTCTCTTGTAATTGTTGAGTGTCATGCATGAAAATAATAAAACCAGTGGAGAAGATTAAGGAGTGTGTGATGGCTTTTAGTATAAGCGATACTATTTTTCAGCAAACATGTAATAAGAATTAATGAGTGGTATCTAATATATATATAATCTCATATAGAGAATCAATATTATCGGATGTAGTAGGTCTAGATTTTGTAGAAGAGTACAATAAAAATGGATAACGGAGAATTTAAAATAGTTCGCGAAGAAGAAAATCGTCAYGTAATTTAGTTCTACTCTCTTCTTTCAAAGATAGTCATTGAGCTATATAGGTCTCAAACAGACCTATCCTCTTCTAACCTTGAGTACCAAGAACGCATGAAACAAGTCCATCTAGCTTTGATATCAAATCATGAAAGGTTCCTCTACCGATGTCCGAGTTCTTTAATCTGCTAGACACCCTCTTAACCTTCCTAACATTTTTCATCAAGCCCTGAAACTAAGAAATGAGGAATCTAAAACAATGGGCAAAGAAGAAGACAACATTATTACATAATTCAATAAAGATAGGTAATATCGATAGAGTAGATAATTTCTTTCTATGTTCTTGAAAAAATAATTAATTTTTTTGATAATGATAGTTTTTTGAGAGTTAGGACCACGAGTAAATGATAAAAGTTCAAAGGCATTTAGGAATCTAGATTGTTAAAAGTTCAAAGAAATAATAAATTTTGTCATTCAAATGAAAAAATAAATATGAAAGTAACTATTCTTTAGACTAATTAATTTTTAATTATAGAGAAAGATACACCCATACTTTGAAAAAGAAAAAATGGAAAAGCAAGACTATTTCTCATAGGAGGAACAATATATAAACCTATTATAGACATATTTGACACTCGTACACACTATGAGAGGCATACCAACCATTGTTCACTTCATATACTTATTTCCTAATTATACAAGCGACGYGTAAATTCCTTCCATATGATAGACATGATATYGTTATCGTATAGAGAGAAAGAAAGATCAGATGTTTTAAAGCAGAAGAGCTCACMAGTCACTGGTTCTTCCCCCTTTCGTGGATAASATACAGAATGTCGATTKCTTACAGAAATCTTTCCCACTTCGTTACTACTTGCACATTGTCGTGTTGTTGTAGAGGTCTGAATTATTTATATAATGAATAACATCTCAACCAATTAAGTTATCACTCTACTATTAAATTACTAAGAACTAACAGTTAAAATCGAATTGAAACAATCGTCTGATATCTTCTCTAAAGTGGAAAAATCCTCTTCATTACATTTTAACTACCATTTATTTTTATGCTTACAAGAAAGGAAACTCTTTTTTCCAACATAAATATAATAAATCGAAGTTGACTGCAGCAGCACACTGCTATGCATACTATAGACATTCACAAGCATAGTAAAAATGACAAGAAAGATCGATCAGTAAAATTATAAATTAAGGTGAAACTACAGAAAAACCCACCATTCACTTTTAACACCTCATAAAGACGAGATACGAATTGAACTCATAGTACCTTCACCAGTTGAGCTATTACTCACCATTAAACCAGCCCACCATCATGGGCACAAAGAGGAGCTGATCCTCACCCACCAAAAGAAAAATAGCACAAAAATAAAATTGATTCGTAAGCACACTGTAGCAGTAAAACAATAATTTTGCTGCCAAAAATTTCCAGCGGCTATCAAGAATGGAATTAATTTTTACATGTTGAAGCTTCAGATGCACCATAGAAACAAACTGAGGCAAAAAATCACCCTGTATCCTCCTCCACGACTGCACAAAACTAGATAGGCCACGTACAGACAGCGTCGTAACGCATTCCATCTACCACAAGCCTGAGGATTTCCTTTCTTGATGCTATCTATGTTTATGTTAGGCATACCTAATCCCACTTGAAAGAATTATATACAACTCAACCTGGGTAAGTCCATTGATGATGCTACTACTTCACAAATGTCTTCTGATGAATGCTACTTTTCCTGTTTCACACATTAAATCATAGAATTGCTGCATAACCATGGCCTCCGAGGTTCAAGTAACAAACATCATGGTTATGCACTTGCACATCACAAAGATGGCTCCTTCAAATGATATCATTCAAAGTGCTGGATAGTTATTATGGAAAGGTGCCTAGACAAGGTCTAAATTATTTGACACGGAAATCATTCCTAAATACAGTCAGATTTTGCGTGAACTTATCCCTATTTTTTGAATCCAAGCTTCGGTTAACATCAGCCATTAATTTGTCAAAGCATAGCGAAAGGCGTTGATGCTGATCCACAGGCTGCAATTTAACAAAAAGTATATTCAGTTTGAATATGCATCATAGTACGAGTAATGGGACTAGGTGTCCCTTGATGAAATGTGCAGGCACATGATGTAATAGTGTACGGATTTACATGCTTAAAAACTTAATACATACCGTCTTAAATGCAGATGCAACCTGCTAAGTTTCAAAAAGAATAAATTTATGTTCTTGAAWTACTTATTACTTCATATTATACYATGTCAAGGTGAAAAATAAAACGTCACAATGCCCTCCATCCGCCTGCAGCAAATTAATGCCAGACTCTGCCACCCATCTCAAGGTCCCCTTAGAGAAGCAGTCAGGTAAAGATGACATGATGGATTTAAGAGGATATGATCTACAGCAGGAGAACACGAGTAAAAAGGCCRCATTTGGATGACCAATTTTTTACAATTACAAACTGTTTCCTTACTGAACTCTTGCAGAGTCTTTTTAAGCAAAAAAGAAAAGAAAAGTTGAAATTGCATTTGGATTGGATAATATAGGCTATTTTCTTTTAAAAAAAAAAAAACTTAAAAGACGTTTTTCCTTATTATCACCATAATGTTACCAAAACTCCTCGACCACAAAATTTCCAAATTTCCATCACCAGTCAACAATCCAAAACCTCCAATAGGGAACCTAGCTCCAGCAACTACCGTCACCTTCGTTGCAACCAACCGTTACTACCAGCGATCAGTAATTACATTAGCCATTCTTCTTAGAGTTAGCAACWACCTTTTCTGATTGGTGCAGTAGAAGTCAGAGGGATGAGACTCAACACATGTCAAGGAGGTGGCAGAGATGGAGAGAAAGTGAGAGGGAGGGGGGGAGGGAGGAGAACTGAACAGAGAGAGGAGAGGGGGCAGGGACCAGGGCTAGGTGAGGCAGACAGCTGGAAGAAGAGTGGACAGGTCCTTGGGCACAGGACAGAGAGTAAGACATGGGGAATGAGGGAGAGGAAATAATCTTGGTAGATTATGTGATTCAAGGCTGCAATCTGTTTTCAGTGAACAGAAGCCGCACATGAAAGTAGAAAGTGAAAACAGCTCACAGCTCAGAGCTTTTTTTCATTTTATCTACTCAAATTCCGGCAATTTTACCAATTGAAAAATAAAAACTCATAACCAAATGAGTTTTCCCCCGAAATTTAATTTTTAAAAATTAAAACCTGCTTTTAAAAGCCAACACAAATGGGACCTAAAATATCTCCTAGCATCAAGGGACACAGCATCGACAGCGTAAGAGAGCAAGCAGAAGAATGATTCTTCTGCCACATAGCCTTAGCCTTTGACAATCTCAATAACTGATATTGAAGTTTCTCACTAGTGAATCATGCTAGGAACTGGTCATCACAGGATCTCACCCTTCAAAAGAACTAAAATATCTTCTTGAGTAATTTTCAAGAATCATATTACTTCATATGGGTGTTGCAACACCCATGAAGGAGAATCAATTACTCTTAAAATTCACCAAACATGGTTTTCAAAAAAGTGTTGGTTGAAAATTTCAGTAAATTCAGGAAAGAATAATAAGTAGTTACACATCTGGAGTTTAGATTAATTCTATGATAACATGTAACTATATTGATGGAGAGAAAGCCAGGAAATGCAATTTTGAGAACCTTGCAAAGCAAATGTTTTGCAATTATAAATAATGATAAAGATATATTCAACAATGAATTACAAAACCAGATTAAACCGTACCTGCGATGACAAAATATGACCTTTCAAATCTGTAAAGATCTGCACGTGAAGAACAGTGCTTGTTGTCATAACTCTGTTAGTACTTAAACACACCAACGAGAAATTTAAATGAGGCACATCATCTAAAAGACAGCAACAAAATTTTCCCAGACCAATATGTTATCTTAGAATTCCTGGTTTTTTTTAAAGTTTAATTTAGTTTCATAGGGAAACCAATTTGTCTCTGACCCTTAAATTAGTCATGAAATTAACCATAACAGTAGATATGGAGAATGAAGCATAGGATAAATAAATAAAGGTTCCAAGTCTAATATCTTCAGGGTGAAGTTTGTAAAGCTAGGACCAGTAACAAACAGGGGAAGAGAAATGGTATGTTTCATCTTTGAACTCACTTTTTTGGGATCCTAACAGTTACTATACATGCTTAAACTAATTTCTTATCCTTCCTTCTTTTTTTTTTTTCTTTTTTTTTTTTTTATTTTTTTTTTTTTTGGGGGGGGACAAGGGTGGGGTTGACATTTACCACACTTAACCATAAACATCCAGCGCTTACTCGCAAACCACAAATTTAAAAGCCAGTACAAAAAACTGACAAAAACCATTAACGCCAACAAGTAATAGACTTCAGGAGTTCAACCCTGAGAGAGAAGAAGGAGGGGTTGGGGTGAGAAGAAGAAGAGATCTGTACATTAAGCAAAAGGAAACACCGTTTTATTGACCTACCAAGACTGGCAACTGATGAGCTAAAAGGGAAAAGCAGAAAACAACTAAAAAACCATACACCTGGTTCATTGATGAGTATCAAGCTGAGCATTGGTTCTGCTGAAAACTCCACTGGTTGCCATAATCCTCAAACAAAACGATCTCAAAACAAGGTCTTTGAGGATCTGAAAGAAATAAAACAATCCAGAGAGCAAGCAGGGTGCCAACAGATCACAGAAGGAAATACTAAAACATACGCATGAAAGCTAACTTATAAGGCCATAAAATGAAAAAATACACATATATATGAAACTGATAAAAAGCCAACAACCGGAACTTGCCATCTTAAACCATTATAGGCCTTCTTTACTTTTCTCTTAAAGCGACATACTCTAATGCGCCTTCCCTCCTATTAATCTCATCTTCCATCCACTCGTGTAACATTCTTTTGGGTTCCTAAAGAATATCGGAACACTTATATCGTCGTATGATATTGGCAATTAACTGTAGCTTTAACATCCACATTTAACCCTTCCAGAAGTTCTTTCTTATATATAGTTTTCATTGTTTCCAATTGAAATGAAACAAGATATAAGGAGAAGTATTCTGGGCAAGCATAATAAGATGACATACTATCACCTTCTCTCCCCTTTCTTTCGTTTTCTTCTAAATAATTTCAATTTAAATTAAAAAAAAAAAAACGTATTCCCTTCTCGCCTCCCTTTACTTTCCTTTCTTTCTTTTTCCTTTCTTTTTTTTTTTCTTTTGTTTCTTTTTTTTTTTTGCGGGGGGGGGGGGTTGTTTTGCCTGCGTAACAACAAGCCCATTGCGATTGGTTTAAGCATTAAATGAATTAGCCTATTAATGAAGAAAACACTTCGACTTTGAAAAGAATTTAATTAATAGTAATTTTAATGGGTAATCTTTTTCAATGAATTGGATAACCATTGATAGAAGTATTAAATTATTCTTATTAAATGTCATTTAAATAAATACTTTAAATTTTTTTATTTCACTAAGTATTAATAAATTCTAAACTCTAATACCCTAAACCGTCAAAAACCTAAATCCTAAACCCTAAACCCTAAATGAGAATTAAAAAATAAAAAAGAAAATTAATAAATAAAAAATTAATACCCATTCAAATGAAAAATATGAGGAAAAAAGTTATTTAAATTATATTTAATAAAAAGCATTTAATACTCCTATTAATGATTATCCAATTCATTGAAAAAGATTACCCATTAATATTGCTATTAATTAGATTCTTTTGAAGATGAAAGATGCCTATAATTAATAGTTAATCATTTAATACTTAAACATAGCCCATGGGCCGTGGTGTGGCCGCAAGGGCCCACTTAGAAATATCAWACAACAGAAGTAACTATAATCATGCCTATAGAAGTCTAATGTTAATTTTAAATTTTTAATAAATCAATATATAACTTATAATATTAATGATCTAAACTACAAATGAAAATCCTGTGAAGGTAACATGTCCTAAAATATCTTCAATATTTTGAACTTACAAAAAATCGTTCATACAAAAAAAGAAAATATGTTAATTCATTCTTAATACCATTAGTAAAAGTCAGCAACTTAGGTAGTCAAATGTAAAAGCTTTATCCTAGCAAATGATAGGGTAAAAGAGAGGGCAATTGTTTCCTTGAAAAAAGGAGTCCAAGAACTCAACAGACTCTTCAGAGGGCTAATTTTGGATCGAAGATCATTGGCCTTATCTTTTTTCACTTTTCCCACTAAAACAGAGAGTTTATCTCCATGAATGATTCTCTGTAGGACCATGAATTGACTTGCCACTAGGGAGGCAAAAGAATCTAAAACATCCCCCCGGGGAACCTTAGAAAATCCCTCTCAAGTCCAACAACATCAAAGTGTTTTTTAATCTAACAATTATAAATTTGAACTTTTTATATAGTACCATAAAAATTAGCTGTTGTATTCAGAAAARCAGGTAGAAATCGACATTTTCTTCAGTTTTGGTAAATTTGCAAAATATAACTTCACATATCTACTTTTTCTGTTTCACTTCTCTCTTTTGAAATCTATCTCATGAAAATTTGGAAGATTTTGGCATCATCAACTTTTCGACACAATTAACTCAATATTCAACTGAGATACTAAAAACATCTAGGGCAAACAAAGAGATTATGAGAGGTTTAGAAAACTGAAGTTGATAAAGAAACTAATGAAATCTGTCCATTCAAACAAGCGAGGAACCAATTTCAAATACTTYTCTTCAATGGTCCCTTATGTAGGACTTTATTTTACAAAGGACATTCATTAGCAAGATAATAAGTTTATTTTTATTTCAAAAGCTCCTAGATATGGTAACATGACAAAAATTCAGCCAAATGTCAAGATGCTACATGCAAAGCAATAAGTTGATTTCAAATGAAGATTTATTAAGTTAAATTTTCAATTAAATAAAATAGAAACCGTTCATGTCATAAACCGTGGTGTAACAGTGCCAGAGGCTGAAACAGCAAATACTATAGGCATGAACAGTTCATTACACAACAAAAATATCATGCTTCTGAATATTTTTAATTGGATCCTTTCAATAAAGAGGTCAGCATCAGAATCACGTTGACCTGTCACTAATGAGATAGAAAAGTTCAACTTACTTCTGCGAGCAAAGTAGGACATTTTCCAACATGTGTAGCCAGATTAATTGCAGCTGGTGAAGTCGGTGCCTCACCCATGGTGATATTGTTGAAATAATAAGAACCTAAATTATCTATCGCTGATGCACACTGACATCCAAAAATAAGAATCTCTTAGTTGATAATGGTGTCAAAAGGGAAAGGAAAAGCAATGATCTAAACACTATACAAGTACTCAAAGAATTAACATGTCAATGACTCATTTACAACCTCCGTTGATTTAAAATCAGTTGTATGAAAATAGCTATCTTACCCTACATTTGCTGCAAGCGAATCCGTAAAACATATGTATGTACTACAGAGTCATTTATACACATACATGTTGCAGCTTCCGAAACATAATTTATTTATTGATGTACTACAATATGATCCAAATCTGTTATGAATAACTACCGAAGGCAGAGCACCAAAAAGTCAATGTMTTACTCTTAAGATTTGAATATTGATCAGTACCTGTGAGGATATACCACCATCCAGACCTTTTAGGCCAGATTCAAGTGAGCCAACTATATGCATGAAAGTGTTCGTATCAAGATTCAGTATAAAGACAATATGGCTACTGAAGAGAACCTCCAAAAATGCAAAGTATGCCTTTGTCAGCTGCAACAGCAAACATCAGTATCAGAAACTCCCAATTAACTGCTAACAAATGCTCCATACTTTTTGCATCTAATCAACTTGTGGCCAACAGAATTTACAACAAAATAATGAAGAGGACATGGTGGGGCAAAAAGGTACAAAGAAATATTTGATCCTTTTGGATCGAGAGATACAAGCAAAAATGACTTTGAAACCCATAGCATCAMAACCGTTGCAGGCATTTACATGACTTCAGTCATTACAGATATGATAGTCATTAACTGGCATCCTTTTAAATCCCTTCATATTGTTACTCTAAGATGAAGGATCCCAAAGCTTCCCCCAAATACCTCTGTTACCTAAGCAACGCAATCCAAAATTGATGGAGTTTAATGCATTGCATTAAAATCCTTCCCCCAAATCCATACCCATCAGTCCAAATGGAATCTTAACATAATATTCACCTACCGAGACCAACTGAAAAGAACTGTGGTTGGAGAAAAGATAACTCTCAGAATCTTGAACTAAAGATCTTCATTTCATTTCATGTTCGAAGAAGGTTATAGACTCTGTTTCTTTACACAGTATGAATTGGCAAATTTGATGCATAAATTATTTGACCTAATGCTCGGAATTGATAGAAACATTGCTATAGGCTATCAAGTTTTTTAAACAAAATTATGAAGACTATCATATGAACTTGAAATTTTTATCCAATGCTGGTAAAACRAGAGAATAGATTCCTTATTCTCTAGCCTCCCAACATTTTCCTGAAATTTTCTATTCCTCTCTATCTTGTCCATTTCTTTCCCCCATTGAACTACATATTGCAAGTTAAAAGACATTCTTCATCAAAAAGATAAAGGAATATGAGAATATCAACAAGGAATACAGAATGTGAAATACTAAAATTAGCAGGTGCATGCATATTGCATCTGCAACTCACTAACATATTGATAAGTGACAGCTTTAGGAAACCTGAATCAGAGTTGCTCATTACCAGACCATGCAAACTACCATAATCTAAAACTAGCAGGTGCATTCATTTATTGCACATCCAATCAACTACCATCTCAAAGCTGAGTTTTGCTACATATGGCAGGCCAAAAGATTTCGTTAGGGATTGAGTAAACTGGTGGATCAAGACAAGATTTAAGGTCAATCAAGGGATAAAAGGAATGTTTAGAAACTTGAAGACCAAGAAACTTTAAGTTCCACTAGATTCRCATAAGAACGAACCCAAGACGCGGTACTTAATACATGATGTGGAAAATTCTATTACATGATTCCTAGAAATAGGCATTTATTAGTTTGAAACCAAGGATGACTAATTCATCAGAAAATGTACTTGCTGTTTAGCAAACCCCATCCTCAAGTTTACCTAACCACCAAAAGCTGACCAGAGAAGAATCTGCAATCTACAATATTTCCCATCATTGTCAAAATACCACTGAATTTAGATTCAACAAAGTCATATTTAAACCACTAATTTCAGGCGAAGCTACAAAACCAACAAGGATGCATTTGCAGAGCATCACAGTAAGAGAGCTGAAACAAATTCTCTTTGTTGATGCCCCAGTAGATTACATACCTTCCTGTAAGCCAAAATATCAGTCAATGGAATTGAAAGAGTCATCTTCAGAGATATATCAAGTGCATCAGCAAGTGCTCTATCTCCATAGAGTTCAAACACTCCAAAGTTCACATAGTTTCCAGCCAGAGCTGTCATGTGGCAAAAGCAATATTATAAACTGAGTGACTAAATACATATAGTGTAGTGACTTTAGTGAACTTAATCATTCYAGAAAGAGCACTATAACAGTTCATATGACGGCAACATTTGTTGCAAAACAAGTTTTTCAATTTTTTTGCTTTGGGAGCTTAAATCGGGGTTCACGTTATCCCTTTACTTTGTTATGAGATAAACATCATAATCTTAGAAATGGGCAACATAGACAGAAATCCTGAAATGTGCCATAGCACAAGGCCTCATCCAGTTTTTTTGTCTTTTACAGTGATTTCTTTCAGTATCCAGGATTATGATCACTTATCCAAGTGGTTTAAGAGAGTATGACATAAACATCATCCTCCTGAGGCAACAACTAAACTTACATTTTGTCTTGAAGCAACCAAAACTTTAAACTCTGTTACATATATGAAGAATTTATTTTATTTTACTTTTATTTCTTACCTTTCTACACACTTTTTTATTGTAATGTGTTTAAGGTGTATTTAGTTTGATGTTTTAACAACAACAAAACCAAAAAAAAAAAATCAGTTTCACTGAAAAACTCATTTGTTTAGCATTTTCAGCAATGCATAAAATTTTGCTTCAACAAAAAACTATTTGTATTGCTTTTTCACAAAAATAATCTTGCTTCAACCAAAAAAAGAAAAGGACTACCAATAAAATTCTACATCAAAAATTTCTTCAACAAAATCCACTTCATCTTTGCTTTTTCAGGGCCACTTTAAAAGCAAAGAGGCTCTAAAAACTCCGAAGTATCACCCACCTTCACTATTTTTGTCAACGTTTATCATTACTTAAATACTTCCAGAAGATTTGTAATTCGAAAAAGAAGAATCACCGAGAACTTGGCAGCCTTTCATCCTACAGGTAAGAAGTGACCATAAATGCACCATCCCCGAGTATCATGGTTTGATTACCCGGGTATTATATGACCAATACCCAGGTATTGAAGCACAAACCGCAACCTTGAAACTGAGAATGATGAATACCCAAGTATTCATCTAACAATACTAGTGCATTGAAGCAATGAAGTGGTTTTTTTCTCCCCCTTCTTCARCAAATTATAATTGTAACTTTCCAATCCAAATGATTTTTTCTTCAAYGGAAGAATTTTTTTCCACAAGAAACCAATCAAATACACCCTTAATTAATCAACTAAAGTAAGAATATTATCCATAAAAATAAAATTCCATGATGAATCAAACCTCCTAAAGACATTTAAATGCATGAAAGAAATGAAGAGGCAATTAATATACCAAACAGAAAAACACCAACAAAGCCCTAGCTTGAGCTACTCAACTAATGAGAGAATCACTAGTACCAATCAAATTTCGAAACTCTCCAAGAACCCCAATGTCTAAGAAAAAGCTTAAATAGACTCAATTTCACGATTAACCATATTACAGGAATTTACTTCAGAAAAAGAAAGACGATTAAGTGCATAACAGCAGAAACTATATCAGGGGCACTATAGATTTCTGTTTGCATATTGCCTCACCAAAATCACCAGACCTAACAAACCCCCTTTAATTACCCATTTGCACGGAGCAGATCCACAAGCAAAAAAAATCAGTTTCACTGAAAAACTCATTTGTTTAGCATTTTCAGCAGCGCATAAAATTTTGCTTCAACGAAAAACTATTTGTATTGCTTTTTCACAAAAATAATCTTGCTTCAACCAAAAAAAGAAAAGGACTACCAATAAAATTCTACATCAAAAATTTCTTCAACAAAATCCACTTCATCTTTGCTTTTTGAGGGTAAAGGTGAAATAAGGATTGAGAAAATGCCTATTTCAAGAAAGTAGATAGTCCTTTTGGGACAATCAAAAAGGAAATTATAAATTTGGGATGGAGGGATGAGAACACGTGACATCCCATGGACCAAAAAGCTTGTTATCATAATGTTACAAAAGTTTCTAAATGCAATGGCAATAGTACTTCACCCTGAATAATCTAAAATATATAGCAAAGAATCGATTACCTCTTGCAAGTATAGTTAAGCATATCCATATTCCCTTGTATTTGAAGGCATAGATATCAGCAGGGTTTGGAAGAGACAAAACTCTTGAGCCATATAAGACCAGAATCTTGCTAACTTCTCTGAAAAGTAGTATGCCATTTGGAGATGAAGAATCAAAAGTCAAACGCTGAGCTTTGTTTAGTACAAACTCTGCCATGAACTTTAGCAATGGCGTTGTAACCTGCATAATTATACAGTAGTTCCAATTCATGTCTGCATGTATAGCAAAAGAACTTCCAAACAGGGTAAGAAACCGTGAACCATATCAAAAGATTAGAATGCTATCTAGAATCGGCATAAGTCAGACAGAAATTACTAATTCACCAACCAACCATGTCCACATACTATCAGACAAAAAAATTTGAGGGAAAAGATAAGCACACAAATAGATGCACACTAAGAATCCACCAAATCCGTTGATCGAAAACATAGGTTGGCCAGCTGGWTGAACAAATGCCAACTGAAGCCCCAGCCTAGGAGGGATTTCCTCTAAGTACCTGATAGGATTAAATAGAGAAGGAAGCAACACATATTTAACAAGTCAAACGCAGAATATGGTGAATATTGAATATCATACCTCTGGTGTATCAGCCCAGTGTGAGATGCCCTTTAAGAGAACGGGCATATGAGCAGGATATATCCAATCAAATAGAAGGCCATAACTTCTTCGACTGAAACAAGAAAAGTAAAAATTATGAGCAGTACTGCAGACTTCAATCAACAATYATCGTTACGTAAAGTGAAGTAGGTTAACCTATTTGTTGCCATCGCAATGCCCCTAAGATCCCTCATCAGCCCAATTAATGCAAACTTCACAGTATCAGTCCGAAACATTGCATCAGGTGTTGCACCCAGAGTGATGAATACCTATTCCCAAGCACACCAATGAATTACTTAAGAAGTATTATCAAATTTCCATTTGCATGAGATCACATGCATAGGTGAATTTTATTAACTTCAATATTTTTTTCACTCACATTTCAGCATATATGAAGCAAAGAGCACAACATAATGCACATTGGCCTATACAAGCACAGACAGAGAAAGAACGGAACTAATATTACAAGCATGTGCATATCTGTGTGGTCTTCTTTCTTCTTTTTTCTTTTTCTATGTTTCCCATTTTTTCTGCTCCCACTTTCTCAACTATTCACCATTATATATCCTCATAGAGCACAAGCTAATACATGACAACACATGCAAGCACAGACAAACACATGTACACAGAGAGAGAGAGAGAGAGAGAGAGAGAGAGAGTACTTTAAGTAGTGAATCCATTGAAGACTTGAAAAGCACAGGACTATCTTCCAAAAATATCAACCAGCCAATGGTATAATAGAAAGTTGTCCTGCTTCTAGAGCATCTATACTCTTCCAGAAATGGAAATTGTTCCTTCTGTACCATAGGTTCCAAGAGAAATTCACATAAAATCCAGTGATATGCAAATATTAACCCAAAAAAAGAAGGAAAATCAAATACAAATCAGTAGAGACTATATTACATTATGATTTGCAATTATGAACTTCACAGTATCCAACTTGAGTAACAACTTTCCTGTCATGTAACTGCGAGGAAAAGAAGTACCCATAAGAAAGAAAAGAAACTTCGGCTGAAACACATAAATGAACAAAGTTTTCTGCAATATTATGAGAGTGTACTAACCCAGATGCCAGCTCCAGAAACAGACTCAAAGTGTGGTCAATAACTTCGTCACTCTTAAAATTTAAAAAAAAAAAAAAAAAGAAAGAACAAAGTGAGTTCTAGCGGAATCAGCAACCAGAGAAAATAAAATAAAAAATATTTTTACCTCTGTGTAACATTTGAGATTTGTAGCAATTTTCCGGACAAAAAAGTTCAATAACAATAGGTGATCATGAAGACCAAGAAGCTCAGACAATCTGTTATATAGCTGCTGTAATGGAAGCAAGCATATCAAGGTATGCAACAAGAATTATGTTTTAAATATTAAAAGAAGATAAGTTCCATTACCTTTGAAGAATGCATAGCCTGATCACCCACATAAGACTTTCTAAAATGCTGAAAAAATGTCAGAATTGCGCGATCTAGCCTTTGCTTGCTCAATTCATTATATCTCTGGCAAGAACACAGAAATTCAGAGCTCTTTATCCAGAAATTCAACCCAAGACAAGAAACTAAGATTTCAGAGCACTAATATACTGATTCATGACACAAGACTGTCAAATTATCAAGTAGAGATGACAAAAGGACCTATCTGTAAGAACATTAGTAAAAGAAATAAAGATCCTAAAGGTAATGGAAAACCTATCCAAACAGACAAGGACTAGTACAATGATTGCTGACAGCATCTTTAGATAAGCAACTAATGCATTTTGCAGCAAAGAATTATAAAGAAAATTATGTCATGATAACTCCAAATAAGAAATGCATGTTTGTGAACAGCCAAATGCTCAGTCCAAGAGAACTCCCAGGCTGCCACTTTTGACTATTCCCTGCCAGAAGATTGACCATCTAAAGGGCAGAACTAGCACAAACAGTTGAAATAAAAAACATTTGGGACTATATATTCTTGTCCAAGGAATCATACTGCACATCTAATCATTTGAAAATAAGAAGAGTCTGTAATCACAAATCATTAAGGGTAACATGGTATCAGAATAAAGTAAACAGGCCTTCAAAACGCTCATATTTTGACACCAGTTCAGATATCAGTCTACTAAACAGCTRCTAACAAATGAAACTATTATAAATAGGAAAAGAGAAGAAATGACATTTTTATTGTGCTTCAATTACATTATCTAGAAGCAAACAACAAACTTTTTATGTTTACCTGACTGTGCAATCCATTGTCCGTGATATTAACTAAACGYAAAATGCGAGCTGAAAGTTCTGCATCTATTACTTCTTGTGAATCCAAACTGCAAAACCAATACTTAATAAGGAGAGTGGGAAGAGCAAAAGTGTTAAAATTCAAGGTATCTTACAGGTGACACAAGCAGAAGCAGGTGTATACCTGAAGCTAAAATATTAAATAGATATTCACAAACAAAACAATGTTGACTGCTGTTCATAGTAATTATTTTATCTACCTGCAACCTGTACACTGCCTTATTCTTAAGATTGCAGCAATTATATGTACAATCCAGGCAAGCTTAACTTCAATTACTGAAAGTTCATTGGAATCACCAGTCCGGATTTGTGCTCTTTCCTACATAAAAGGGCAAAAGAAGGAAATAAAGAAGGCACCAACGTAACATCCAAGAGGTTCAAGGGGAAAAAAAAAAAAATCAAATGAAAGCACAAGTGAAACAACTTCAGCATACCGTGTATACTTGTAAAATAGGCTCCATGACATTGATGATAAACAAGCTACTGCTTTCATACTGAAACCATTGATACTCAAGCTAAGTTGCAACCAACTTATTTAAGAACTGTTAATGAAAAAGGACGAGGGGGGTGGGCGGAGGAACAACAGTACGGAAATGAAAGTAGAACAAAAAAAAAGGGACTACCTGAAATCTACAGAGATATGGAAAACATTCAAGCTGATCTTGAAGAAGCTCAACATTGTCTAATGGGTGCTCCGACAGATCATTAGGCTGCACAGCCTAAGATGACAAAATAAGCAACAGGTGCTTTCAGTATTGCTTCAGTATCTTTCAATGAAAGAAAGCAGAAAGCATGTGAAAATTGAACCTGTGTAGCATCCAATCTTGACGTGATAAAACCTTCAGTGATTTTTGGCACAAATTCATCAAGCAGGCTTGGTGCATCACCCTTCAGATAAGGTACTGAACTTACCAACCGAGACCACAGCCCTAAAAGATAATACACACTGGTACTGGCCCACTGCACGGAAATGACTAAGCATTTTGAACCAAAATATTACAGCATATTTGAAAACCTAGTAAGGAGACACACAAGAGGAGGAGAAGAGGGGGGAATAAGGCAATCAATCAAATCTCAAATGGAAAAGAATAAAACCCATTGCACAAGGCTCCTGCCTCTCCAGCATCCCAGGAAAGTAACAAGGAAAAAGAGAAATGCATGTAGTCCTTGAACTCCAAAGTCTCAGTAAATACTTCTGGCTTTTCTTCTAGTTTGGGATTAAAAAGAATCAAAAAATACTTTCATGTGTAATAAAAATGATTAACCTGCCAGGACTGCAAGGACTTTGATGTGAATTCGGCTACTAAACGTATCCAATCACTGTAGCCTTCCATATTCACAAGTTCGGACAACTGCAATAAAACATTCTCTTGTTTCACAACAGAGTAATAAAAATGACAGATAAAATTTAGGAGATTCAGACCAAAAAGAATAATAATAAAACAACAAGAAACTGCAATTGAAATAGTTTCTGGAACTGCAAGAGATGAACATTAATGTCCTAGGCGTTTTAAGTCCACTCTTAACAAACAGTGCATCCAAATATCTACACAAGCACCATCAGAAAGACCACTGGAAATCAAAACATATATATGAAGTACCTGATAATTAACTCTAAAACGTCCAAGCAGACGGCAAAACTCATGGTAGTTATCATGGTCTGCAAGACCTGTTGAAAATTCAATTGCATAAGACACAGGACATCAGACGKGACATAAGCAGAAAGCAAAAGATTGAAGCACAAACATCCAAGCAACAAGCAATTTGTTTATTAAAGACTTGCAATAAGTTAATCAGAAATATCACAAAGAGTAACAGTTAGCTTCTCAGCTTCCTGAATTAGATAAAGCTCCAGGATGGAAAGGGAAATAAAAGCTTAAACCAGCAAACATTTTAGTGCATGCGATCTGTTTCGACATTGGTTTAAGGAAACTACTAGGGAAATTGGATTTACATGGACAAAAAAAGACATTTAAAGAAATCAYGTTGAGAAGAAAACTTTATAAGGCTAACGATAACCATAATTTCACTCCAAAAGACTACTCCCACCCATAGCAGACAGGAGAGTGAATTAGCATGTGATTGGTCAGATATCTTCTAGATAAAATGGTAAAAAGTCTAGAAACCATAATCAMAACAATAAAATAACGTCATTCTATCAATTCCATGTAGATTAATTAAAAATAAATTAGACTAATCCAGAATAGTCGAGACACCATCAAAAATGCTGGACGTGGGATTATCAAATATGATACGCTCAACTTAAGCTCACTATTCTACGTTATGCTTCATGCTGACAAGCAATCAAGATTTGTTAAGGTCTCCAACCTCAACTACCTCTCATACCTTCGAGAGATCTTAAAGCTTAAGCGTTCAACGGTTTATCCTTGCAAATGAGATTTCATCATTCATGCAAATTTATCTCGTTTGCAACTCTTACCTATCATCTTGCAGGTAAATATCTATAACACTCACATAAACCAGAGTTACTGACATAATTGCCAGTCCCAGATCTGAACTAGGAAAAAGTATACTAAAGATACTACACAAAGGATCTTCACTGTAGTTGCAACACCAGAGGGAGGAAATGAAAGTGAACAGGATCACATAGAGTCAATGTTTGGCTAATGGAAGTTATTGGTCACTGTTAATCAATAAACAGTCATTTGAGCTGATAATATACAGTGTTCTGAAATAATCCACACCTGCAACTTTCAG
Organism: Rhazya stricta; assembly: GCA_001752375.1. Taxonomy (NCBI): domain Eukaryota; kingdom Viridiplantae; phylum Streptophyta; class Magnoliopsida; order Gentianales; family Apocynaceae; genus Rhazya; species Rhazya stricta. The sequence goes on from MEJB01000071.1 coordinate 709,799, forward strand.
TACAAAGGTAAGAGCAACTATCGAACGAATTAACTGAAAACTTTCGAACGAAAATACCAAGAGCCTAAAATTATTAGACAAACACATACTGAAACAGCAGAGTAATAATATACCAAACAATGCTAGAAGCAGAATTATAGAAACACATGCTTAAAGCAGAAGACTCATAATATAGCAAATAACATTAGAAGCTCTTGTACCTTTTCCTGTGCGAAGGATTTCTTTGGTTCCAGTCATTAGATGAGCCAAGTAATTTGAACGAATTGCATCAGTTGTGAACAAAGAGCGCCTCACTGAAGCTAATCGAACCAAACACTCCAGTGCCTGGGAAAAGGAAGCGAAAAAACCAACAAATCTTATTAAAATAGAAACCAGCTGGAAGCAATATAGACTGGCAGAAGAAGTTGTTGTATAAGGCACTTATACACAGATCTAAATATGCAAATTGCACAATGATAACCAGCAAAATTTTACTGTACACYTGACCACATACTCAAATGTGAGTGTGGTGTARAGAGAGAACGAGTGAGCAAGAACCCAACAAATAATTAGTTCATGCTGCAGTTACTCTACATATCATATCAAAAGAAATTCATGGAATAAAAAACCASACATGATCTCATGACATAGAAGCATGCTTTGTTACCATTAGAACTATGAAACAACAATGATCAAATGAAAACCATCCACAATAAAATAACAAGACATAAAAAATCATACACGCACTCAATCCTTAACTCCATAATGTACAATAGAGACCAGCATAAATCTAGAAATTTTAGGAACCAAAGTTTCAATATCTGACATGCATGGAAAGTCGACGAAGCGACAATATTTGGACATAGTATTGCATTGCTCTATCTCGGGCATATATTAAGGGGATACACTGATTTTCACTTTAAGGGGTTTACCATATTTAACAATTAAAGCAATTACAACCTACAGATGATTCAAGTATATTTCACCTAACTTGTCTCTCTTTTTTATACCCAATTTATGTCTTGTATCATGTTCCTTCACTTCTCTTTTTCTCTTCTCATATATTCCATCTTTTTCAACTCTGCCCTCTCTCCAACCTTTGTGTATCAGAAGCTCAACTAAAAGCTAGAAAATTAATGTCTCTGCCCATAATCTAAGATACAATTCTTATACTTACCAATTCACTTGAAAACAAATATACTCCATGCCTTTTAGCCTGAGCCAATTAACTTACTGAAATATGAGGTTGTAATTCTTATTACTTCAAATATGTTCTGCCCATCCAGAAAATTATAGCCCTACATGTTGTACACTTGCTTTCAAGAACCCCAATTAACTGATACCAGCCTGACCTGTTCCTTACTTTCTCTTCGGACAATTTACATCTTCAAGTCTTCTTAAATATCTTTGTCTAATCAACAACCATGGATATTCACTTTGAAATAGATGCAAGTATTACAACAGTTCCAAAGAACAACATAATAGAAAGACTTTGACATTGTGGGGTTCTGGCATGGACCCCTAMCAATTCTATTAATAACCAAAACAAAAGTACAARGAGGGGGGCATGAAACCTTACCTCCAAAATAGTTACATAGKGACTTAAATTACTTCMTCTATCTAAGAGAAGAAAGAACAATTTTATATGCTCTCAGAGCTCCTTTAACCCTCTCAGAAAGGAGATTAAGAAAGTTATCACTAAAATGGTCAGGCATGAAATATCCTTCTTTATAAAGCCAGTCAGCAACCTTGCCTAGCTTTTCTAAAATCATGGGATAAGGTTGCCTTTGGTACAAGAAGCTTCAAATATGTTAAATAAACAATGCACAGCCCAAGTACACTCACCCATATTGTAAAGAAAACAATCAAAAGGACAATCAAGCTCAATTTCATGCAATCCATTAGAACTTATAACCACTCGTAATATATAAAATTTTGAGCAACCAGCCATATTTTATTTTTTAAAGTTTATAATCCTGATACCCGATAACTTATAATTCTTTTCAAGAAAAACTGTTTCAAGAATTAACTATTACAAATGAAGTTGCCAAAGCAGGTATTTCAAATTTGAGGAAGTTTGACAGGTGAATGGCGCACTTCATTTTTCCATGCTGTACACTACTAATGGCTTATATTAGTGAAGGTATCTAAATCACCCTTGAGAGGAAAGGGTAGCTATCTCTTTCAAAACCAACTCTATGTAATTGGGGACATTTGCCCAGCAAAATTATGCTGAAACCTTATCATAAATACCTTTTGTAATCAATAAATTTTAATCTACAGTCTTCATTTATCACAACAGATTGACTTTATGACTATACTCAACCTCTAGAAAGCATCTGTCATTGGCAACCAACAGTTCTCTATGAGAGCTTACACCACAAATACAACAGTCAGAATTACAAAATACCAGAGAGGCCAACATAGAGCAGAAGATAGAATAGGACAACAAACATCACATAAAATTCAGAAACTTTACAGATATTATTGGGCATTTATGCACCTGTCAAAAATTTAAGAAAAAGAAAATAATTGCGAATAGAATGGTTACAAAGAGAAGAGGAATGTAGCATAAGAAAAGACAGTCCACTGTAGTTTGAAATGCTTTATTGCATTCTAGTAAATTCTTTACTGTTATGGTTCTGCAAACTAGTTTATTTTCTAATATACCTTTCTACAACATAATAAGCCAAGGGAAATGGTTAACATAGGTGTCTAGAAGCAACTTCAGATAATGATGTCTGTTTAGTATTACCAGTGCATGAATATAATACTATATGCCTATTTCCAGTCAAGAGCCTCTGAATAATGAAATAAACAGCAACTGAAGGTAATATATGAAACCACAGGAGATCTATATAACAGATCATTTAAAGGAATATCTAGACTAACTTCCTTTGAAAGTGGCGGCTTTGACATTGCATAGTAATCAAAGAATATCTGCACTGTTGAAAATTCTTCTAACACTGGCTTCCAAGAAGCAGGAATCTGAAAAATAAAAGAAAATTTAACCATTTTAATATAACTGAAATATGGCAAGAGAATACCTACTTAATGGAGAACCAATTGAAGCTACTCCAACTACATAAAAATGAAAAACTATTTCTAAACATCACAACATTTTGTACTTAAAGGAAGAGCCAATGAGCAAGACTTTTTACCAATACAGGTTCTACAAAGGGCTACCTGTAAAGCAGTCTTAACCCTAGAAGCAGATAGTCTCTTTCATGTGATGGGCATGAGAACCCCCAGGTCACAACAAAGCAAACCTTAACAGAAGGTCGATGTTCATCTGCAAATATTTAATATTTCAAAACCAAAAAATATACCTGGACAGTACCAAACTCTTCTGAACTTTCATCAATTGAAGTTCCAACGAAATCAAAGGACAGACATTTCAGTGAAAGAGAAAGTGCCAGTTCTTGCAATCGACTGATAGCTGCATCTAGAACCCAACAAATACAGAAAAATAAACAAATAAATTAATATCATTAACAGAGAACTTATAGAATTTTGTTACAAACAAATCTGAGGAACTCTCTCCATCTATTACCATCATCTTTTAGTTGATGTAATGASGTTATTGATATCTGGAAAATTTGGAAAAGCGATTGATCTCTAAATGAGCATGCCACCCGTCGATGGTTTGTTGAAGGTAGCCCTGGATTTGGCTGGAAGTTTACAGTAAAGAAACAATTTTAAGTCAATTGCAGACAACTTGTGAATTCAATAATCAGAATGTGCAGTCATAGATCTGTTAAATCAAACATGCACCTGTCTGCCAAGCCAAATACTTAAAAATCAACTGATTAAGTTTGATAACAAAGACAGTTGAATGCTAATTCAAGTAAGTCCATTCAAGAACAGCTTCTTTTGTTATCACTTAATTGTTTAGGACTTGTTTATTTTTGTGTACTATAAATCTTAATTGAAAAGCAATAATCAATTGACTAAGTTTGATAACAAAGACAGTTGAATGCTAATTCAAGTAAGTACATTCAAGAACAGCTTCTTTTGTTGTCACTTAATTGCTTAGGACTTGTTTATTTTTGTGTACTATAAATCTTAATTGAAAAGCGACTAGCAATGAGGTTATTTCCAGCATATATATATACTGGAAAGAAAAATATGTGTCTTCATCCATTGGTTCTTAGAGATTGAGTTATTGGTTTGCAAAATAGAGAACAAATATTGAACTGTATATCGAAATACACTTCTTCTTTTAAAACTAGAAGTTATATGAACTGCCATTTTTTTTACCTATAATTTCTGAATGAATAAATGGCGAATTAATAAAAGTAACATATGATAAGTTTTCGAATATCTGGGTTTACCCAAACCACATCTATAAAAGTAATAATCAAAAGGGTATAACCAAAATATTCTTTCGTCATCTCTAATAACAGAACCATTAGAAAAGAAAAAGGGSGGAAAAAAGGTTCACATTTTCACTTTTCAAAGTTCAATAGTAAAATGTTTATCAATCTTTAGCTAATTCAGTCTTCAGATTCAGATGGCTTAATTTGCAGGCTTCATGTTTCAGAATCAGTACTCAGAATTCAAACCTAAAATTTTCAGGCTTCGGATTCAGAGTTCAATTTGGTCAAACAGGCCCTGTTTCAAATAAATGAACCACCTGGAGATAACTTTTCAGCACAATTACAGAAATTGTCAAAGAATCACTCAAAAGAGAACTCCAAATCTTCAGGCAAACCTGGCACCAAAGTTTAGCCTCCTATAGAATGTTGTCAAGACAAGCACTTTCATTCTCGACGTTTATCTATTCCAAATGTAGAAAAGTTCTTGTTTTCTTCTCCATATGGWAGTTTCAAGGTCCCAAATTACTTTTACTATAACATCAACCAATTTCAMCATGGAATCTTAAACACAAGTTCCCTTGACAACTAGGAGTCTAAATAATGACAGAAACTGAACCTCGGCAGCTTCTAATTACCATGGACATCTCCATTTAGACCAGAACTTATTCTTCTTTGCATGAGAAAGGTCAGGTTTGTGTTCAGGCTTCCAAAGGCTATAATTCTGGTCTAACCATTGGATAGCTTCTCTATCAAAAGATCTACCTGGCTGAAGTATAATGCATCAACAGCTGGTAAGACAGCTCCCAGATTTTGCTTTCTAGAAAATATAATAATGGTTTTAACTTCAGAGCTTCTCTCCTAGAGTRCATTAACTTGAAAAGATCATCTGCCTTCAATTAATAAGAATTACTCAAATAGGCAAGCACAAAGTACAACAGTTACATTTCGCTTTCCTTATTTTCCTTTTATGTAGGAAAAAAGGAAATAAATAAACAATGTAGATCGCATGAGGCAAAAAGCACATCCCCCATCCATGGGATTTCTAGCCTATAATGCACATAGCAAGCTAAACACAATAACAATCCCAACCTAAGGCAACAAAGGAACTTCCTAACCAAGAGCCAAAAATTTTCCAACAAAAATTGCTGAATAGAGAATATGAAGCTTCACGAGAATTTTTTGCATAACATAAATGTCTTCACAACTTTRTTCTTGAAGCGTCATTAACGATTACACATGAGAAAAGTCCCCAACAGGTTCACTGACTAAGCAAACTACTAATACTTGAGAGCTTTGCCGAATAGAGAATATGAAGCTTCAAGAGAATTTTTTGCATAAGATAAATGTCTTCACAACTTTATTCTTGAAGCGTCATTTACAATTACACATGAGGAAAGTCCCCAACAGGTTCACTGACTAAGCAAACTACTAATACTAGAGAGCCCCAAAAATATTTAAAGTATCAACTGTTGCAACCTTAACAAAGGAAAAATCAAACATCTACAAATTCACAGCCATATATGTAGACAACATGGACAATCTTGTAAGCAATTTTACAATAGAATTTAAAAGAAACAAATGATATTCATATATCCACCATTGCATGTATATAACATTTGTTTTCTCAATTCAACTCAGTTTTTCATGCCAATATTAACTTAACAGGGAATGAAGAGATACGAACCTGATTCATTTCAGAAACAAGCTGATTCAAAATCTTTAAACCAATGGCATAATGTTCTGACGTTGCCTGAAAGAAATGGAAACATTTTTTAAGGACCAACCATTTAGATAGATAGACATAATCAAAACAATCGAAACAAAAGAATCAACAGTTTAAGCAGTATAGACTACAGAGACATAAAAGCGTCGTATGAACACCAAATACCCTTGCATTGCATGGACATGCAGACAATAGATCTCATTGTAGTGACCTGCAAAGGGGATTCCTTGTGTATAATATCTCAAGATCAAGATATGAAGATATCTAGTGAACTTTCAGATGCCATTCTTAAAAAGAGCTCATGTGTTTATCAAACTCAACTTCCAGAGAACAAATTCCCTCCATTCACCAAAAACACCATCATCAAAAAATTTCCTCCATTCAGGAAAAATGCCACATCATCAACAAATGCAGAAGAATTACATGATGGAACAGATGATATCTGCTATCCAATGTTAAACTCCTCAGATAGGGAAAATAGAAATCATCTAGCATAAGCAACAAAGAGATATAACTCCAAAACCTGCACTCATAGCACTTGTAGTTCAGTGCAAATAACTTGTGTCAAGTATGTGCTATGTGCATTTGAGTTCCTAAGAGTTAAAAAATAAAAAAAATTAAGTAGAGGGTTTATAATTCCATGGATGCAAGTMYTGTTGAACATAGTTATTTCTTTCTCCTGCTATCAGGTGTGGATGTAATTGTCAGGTCAACCAATCATGTAGACATGAAGCATTTTCTAAAGCAACACCATAACAGCTACAACCTAAGCTGAATTGGTGTTGCAACAATATGACATCAGAGCTAAAGGATCCTCTCTCTCTCTCTCTCTCTCTCTCTCTCGCGATTCTTTTTTGTTTCAATGATCAAGGTGACAGACTTTTCATGTGGAAGCAATAGGGAACTGACATCGTTCTGATTCTACACTCTCCCTGATGATGCAGAAGTTGCTGAATTAAATATAGGACTCTCTTTAAACTCGCAACACATGAAAGTTAATCAGATCCACAAAAATTTGCATGTGGAAATATATCATCATTTTATACCCTACCCGCACAAAGACGTGTATATATGGTTGTGTATCCTAATACTGTAGAAATTTTTAAATACTCATAAGAACTTGCAAGTAGGAGCTATCTCATCAGATGATAAAAAGGTGTCATAAGTTGGAACTTTTATATACTCACTACCATATCAGCATGTAAAAGTTTTTAAAAGAATTAACAACAAAAAAGAAGAAAAGGAAACATTACCTGGCCGAGAAAGCTGATAGATTCTTTAACAACATCCTTAAATCTGTCATCATCAAACCATCCAAACTTGGTAATTCGACATAAAAGCTGAATTAAAGATCCAACCACAAATGGCTGCAGCTCTGGACCTCTTTTTGCCAGATAGTTTACCAGGTAGTTTCCTTCATAGAGAATAAAGAAACTCAATATAGGATGCATAAAGCTATTGAAACAAACTATAAGCTACAGAAGTCATGCTTCAAATTTTGCAACATTGATATCCAAAAATAATGAATGAGAAACTACAGGGAATGTCTTAAATCCACATCTTTCGAGATGAAATTAGTATATTGAGGTGTGGATATATTAACACACCTCATAGGCCTGMATTATGATGGTAAGTAGTGAATTTAGCCTCTCCCAAAGTGAATATCACAGGAAATAGCATTAGCTGATTTTACAGGTCACAGGCCATCCAAATGGGATATAATGTTGAATGGAAGAAYCATTTCACACAGAAAAAATTTGAGGCCCAAAAAGAAAAATGACCAAAACAAGAAATTACGGATATCAAAACAGAGTTGCAGGCAGAGAGATTGCTTGGTTGCTAGTTTCAGCAAGCTTGAACTAGCCAGGATCAATACATAAGGAGTCAATTCAGTGTCTATGGCATTGCTGAATGTGATCAATAATTARAGAAWATGATGGAAGGGAGTGGATTTAGCCTCTCCCAAAATAAATATCCGAGAAACATCATTATCTAATTTTACAAGTAAAAGTGCCATCGAAGCAGCATATAAAGTAGAATGAAAGAATAATAGTACAAGAATCATTTACATAAGAAATAAATTGAGACCCAAAAAGAAAAGTGATCATTACAAGAAGTTACAGATATCAAGAGAGAGTAGTAGTGAGAAACTTGTGTTCATTCACTTGTTTCAGCAAGCATGAACTAGCCAGAATCAACGAATAGGGAGCATTGTCTATAATATACTAGCATTGCGGAATAATCGACATTTACAGAAAATTATAGATGGAAGTGGATGTCTTAGCCTCTCCCATAATGAATGTCCATGGGGATAGCATTAACTAATTTTACAAGTCCCATGCCACTCAAGCAGCATATAAAATTGAATGGATCATAATTGTAAAAGAATCAATTACACACTTAAGTAACAATTTGAGGCCCCAAAAGGAAAAATGACCAAAACAAGAAATTACGGATATCAAGACGGAGTTGCAGTGAAAGACTATGCTCTGTCACTTGTTTCAGCAAGCTTGAACTAGCCAGCATCAATGCATAAGGAGTCAATGCATTGTCTAAAATATACTGGCATTGCGGTATATAATCAACATTTACAGAAAAGCATTTCAGAGTGCTCTCCGCATGTGCTCGTTCAGCTGAGTCTTGGGAATTGTAAAGCCTTTCACACAACACCTCTAACTGCGCCAAGCTTTCCATGATTCGAGAGACCAACTCAGATTGCCTGAAAGATACTTCATATGATTAGATATCAAACCTAATACAATCCAAGTCCACAAAAACAACCAGGAAATAGCATCACGTTTTTTTTTTTTCTTCCACAAGAACAATGAATATCCAAAAGAACACATAGCAGTATTGTAAATGAAATCCATAACCCGTACATAGATACAGGAATGTTAACAAAACACTACATGGATTCTTTTCTAAACCCTAAATACACACAGATATACTGGTTTGAAATCCACGAAGGATCTTCCCGATTGAAACCAATACTTTGACGGCGAGGAACTGGTAATGGTGATGATGGACGAGCAAACGATGCGATGGAAGAAAAACTGTAAGTGTAAAGAGTTAGGGGTGATACAGCTTACTTGTGGTTGTGGCAACCGCAAATGACAGCAACAACCGATGAAGAGATCAGAAATGGCCGGCCGGAGAAGAGATGAGGGAGTTGAGATTAGCGCTGCATTGATTTACCGCAAAATCGAATTCGTATTGTGTCTCCACAATCTGCCAATTAGAGCCCTAGTTCTTGAAACCCAAATTCAAGTAAATTAAGATGATGGATGGACGAAGGAGACAGCGTAGAGAGTGTAAAGACCAGGGATCTCCGACAAGAAGCTACGTGGAGGAAGGAAGAGGATGAAGGTTTTCGGAAAAGTCGCGGCACTCTCTTTGTTGAGGGAAGAGTAATAAATAATAAAGTAAAATTAATAATAGTAATAAAATTAGAGTTTTACTTTTTTTTTTATTCACCGTTTATACTTTTCCCTAATCAACTAATATATTTGAGAAAAAAAAATTCTTCCTTTAAATAATTTTTATTAAAAAATATCATCTATTAAAAAAATTCTGAAATGTATTATTAAATAATTAGCATATTCATCTATATTAAATTATTAAATTATCACATCCCAATAGATTTATTAAATGACCAAAGTATCCTCTTGTTATTCTAATTGCTTATAAGCAACAGAGAATGCGACAAATTTCACAAGATCTTCTTCTTTCTTCTCCATTTTACTCTTTTGAAAGCTTTGAAGTAAGTTTTCTTCCTCATTTTATCATCGAAGATCAAAGCAAGAAGAAGTTAAATCATTTTCAAGAATAAATGTGTTCTTATCTCTATCACTATATGTAAATTGAATTTCTAAACTTGTATCCATGATGATCTATTTTTTCCACACACTAGATTGCATGAATTAAGGGTATTCTCGTTTATACTTTGAGTAAACAATATTTTGTGATGAAATTATTTAAGTTAATCGATCAACATACGTAACAGCAGCTCATCGTGACAGACATTTTGCCATGGTGCACCTCTGTGATGGCCAATATTTCATACTTTTCGCATCATAGAATATCATCGTTATAGTATGTCTACCACGGTGGCCTTCTGTGATGGTAAATATGAAATATTTTTCATCACAGTTGGTCACTGTGATGTTTGTTATGATGGCCTTTTGTGATGAATAATATGAAATATTTCTCGTCATCCGAATCACCGTGATTGAATGTCTGTCACRGTTGCTTGTTGTGATAATTAATATGAAATACTTCTCATCACCGCATGCCACCATGATAGATTGTATACCACAGTTGGGTGCTATGATGAACATCTGTAATTTTCATTTTAGTTTATTCTTAGATAGAAATATTTTTCAGTTGATGTAGAATTAAAAAAAACTAAAACTAGTACAATTTCATTAAATATTTCTCATTATAGCAGATCACYGTGAGACACTGCCTACCATAGTGGGCTGCTCTGATGAACAAATCAGTTTAACAATGTTTTTATATACTAATCTTAGGTTGTTGAACCGCAGTTATGACTGCCTCGGATAATTTGTGGATATTTATTTGCTACTTCGGTGAGTTTATTGAGAAACAAGGTAGTGGTGATGGATGTAAAAGTATAATGGTTCAACAAATGTGGTTTCGATTCTTATTTTGGAAAACATTRCCCATGCTGAGTTATATGAAGCAGTTCAAGGGGTAGTAGAGAGAGATTCTAGGATAAATGCTATAGATATGATAAGTATGGTGGCCGAAAATTCTAATTGTTTGATACCACCAATGAAGATTGATTGTGACTACAAATTGAAATGGTATCTCTTAGTTAATAAATAATTTCCCCTTTATGTTACTCTTTTGGAGAAAAWATTTGAAGAGATTGAAGAAGACGATGTTTTAGGATAGAGTGAAGCACAAGCAATACCTATTATAGATGATGGCGAAACACCTATTGATGAAGATAGTTTGAATGAAATATCTATTGCAACAATGTTTAAAATGCAAATAGATTGGGATGGATGGATTCAGAGTATCTYCTTGAAGATAGTCATGCAGCGAGTAGGAACATAGAAAAATTAATGGMTGATTTAGCTTCAACTTCCTCTGGGCCATCATCGAGGATACCAGAATGTGAAGATTTGCAAAGAAAATAATTGTTCCCCAACCAAAAAAAAAAAAAAAACTTTAAGATCGAAGTTATACTGGCTTGCAATAAGGTGTCACTTCGAGTAAGAAGTCAAATAAGTCTATTTATATAGTTGTTTGTCTTGAGAAGAGCTGTAAGTGGCATTTGTGGATTACAAAGTTGAACTAATCAGAAATGTTAGAAATTCGTACTTACCATAACTAGCACACGTACTCCATGAGTGTTAATCTTCGAGATCATAGACATGCAACCTATTCACTAATTCGAACTCATATTACCTTTAGGTTTGAAGATGTTACAAGGATTTACAAATCGAGAAAAATCATCAATKATGTTCGTGAAATGTTTGACATAATTATAACTTACAATAAGGCATATTCTGCTAAGTATTTTGGTTATTGGCTCGTCCGAGGAACACTAGAGATGGTTATATCAAATTGTCATCGTACTGTCATGTTTTAGAACAAGCTAATCATAGCACAATGATATCCATTGGAAGTGAYGACAGTATGCATTTTATGTACATTTCTTGTATTGTCATATTTTGTAATTCGTTGTTTTGTAACAATCTTATTCATTGAAACTAATATATATTTCCAATTCAGGTTCCTTTTTGTGGCACTAAAACAAAGTATACATGGTTATCAGTCAATGAGACCCGTCATTTGCATAGACGATATATCATGCAAATAGATATCAATGTACTCTATTTATTGCCATTTGTCAAGATGCGAACAATCAAATATATTCGCTTGCATAAGGCGTGCTGACTTGGAGAGTGAAGCTTCATGAACTTCATTCTTTCGCCACTTGTGAGAAAGAATGGGTGATACAGAAAAAATGACCATTATCTTAGAACATGGAAAAAGCATTCCAAATGCATTTGAAAATGTCTATCAGTTTGCATATCATGGGAATTGCATATGGCACTTGAGCAATAACTTGAAAGCTAAATTTCCAAGGGCTAATTTGTCATCATTGTTCAAAAGACTGCAGAGGCTTATATTTTAACATATTTTGAGGATTATTGATAGCATTTTGCCGWAAAAAAATTGGATCAGAGAGTACTTTGAACATGCTACTTTTCATTATTGGAGTAAAGCACATTTTAGAGTGACTTGATATAATGTAATGACAACAAACAATGTAGAATCTTTGAATTTTGCGTTGATAAAAGCTCGAGATTTTTCTATAGTTAGTCTGATCGAGTTAGACAATTATTATAGAAATGGTATTACGAAAGAAATGAGGTGGCGAGAAATTGCACTAGTCACCTCACCTCACCTATGAAGCTAAAGATTGTTCGAACTATCTTGAGGTAAATGTGTGAAATGCAATCAGGATATSACCAGCTGAGTTTCAAGTTGTTAACAAGTTAAAATCATATGTGCTTAACTTGGAAAAACATACTTGTACTTGCAGGCAACTTGATCTTGATAAATTTTCTTGCCTACATGCAATTGCCGCTTATAGGTAGGATGGAACAGACACATATGCTCTTTCTTGTGCCTTTTATACCACTTCTTATTGGACAACTGCATATTCAAAGTTTATTAACCCATGCCAAACAAGAATGGGTGGCAACTTCCCGCGCAAGTGGTGTCAAGAGTGGTTTTTCGACCCTAACAAAACAACCTGCTRGACGCCCACCGAACCTACAAAAAAGATCAATTGGAGAGGTACACARGCCTCGCAAGTGTAGTAGGTGTTCGGAAACTTACCACAACCATAATACTTGTACAAACCCTTCGCTTAAGAAGTGAAGACATTTACCTTTTATTTAGTTTGTAAATAAATTTTATCCTATTTCAAGTGAAGACATCTATTTATTTTGAAATATTAAATTGAAATTTTGATAATCACATGCTRGATGTTGTGATGCAGCCTATACACCTTAAATCTAATAATGTTGAAGCAAAGGTCATTTTCTTTATTGAATTAGGACTCATGCAAACATATAACAGAAAAGTATTGCTCATCACAGCAAGCCATTGTGATAGAACGTCTGTCACGGCGGGCCACTCTGATGAGTATATACTCCATAAGTTTAAAATATCATAAAAATAATAACTTTATTTACTCATTTCGAATTAAAAACTGAACTATAATTACATACTGATGATTTTCCTTAAATATTGCTCATCACAGTGATGCCGCTATGATATATTGTCTACCATGGCTGGCCTCTATAATGAGAAATTATTGCGTGAATTAGAAATTTTAGTAAACCGAATACTTTTCTGATTTATAATTAATATAGACTGAAATTAATTAAAATTTGTTGAATAATTGCTCATGATAGAGTGCCACCATGATAAGTAAATTATTAAAGCAACAACATTTAAAACGGAATTAYAATTAGATACTAGTTGGAATAAGGGACTAGTTTTGATCTATACATCTTTAGCATCGAGATATATCTATTTTATCCCACTTTGTCCTATAGTAGAAAGAGAAGTAATATATTGTTTGGGCAATCTAATCTATAGAAATAGAAATCGTGTCATTATAACATTTAATTGAAATATTTAAAGGGTCATTTATATACAAAAATGACCACAAGTGATGATTTTTTTTTAAATATTGCTCATCATAGCGATGCTACTATGATACATTACCTACCACGACTAACCACTGTGTTGAGAAATTGTTGCATGAATTAGAAGTTTACTARATTGAACATCTTTTAAGCTAATTTAGAATTAATATGGACTGAAATTAATTAAAACTTTTTGAAGAATTGCTCATCACAATAGTCCCCCATAATAAGTTATTATCACAGGGGACTGCTGTGATGATCATTGCTTCACATTTGACCACTTTTACTCATTACAAAGGGACATCATGATGAACATCCTATCATGGGTGGCCTGCTGTGATGAGAATTACCTTTTGGATTTTTGCTCATCACATAAGGGCCATTCTGATGAACTTCCTACCATGGTGGCCTACTGTGATGAGAAATTATTGCTTGAATTTGTAATGTTACTAAACCGAATACCTTTTAAGTTGATTTAGAATTAAGATAGACTAAAACTAATTAAAATTTTTGAAGAATTTTTCATCACAACAGGCAGCTGTGATAGGTTGCCTGTCATGATTTGCCTGTTGTGATGAGCATTATTAATTGGCCATATTTTGCAAATGCATGTAAACAGACAATTTACACAATACGCTAAAAACAAACATCATCAATTTGCACACTTTTTTAATATATATGCTAATACAAGTTTATATACACCAAAAAGAATATCCTTATACGCCATCTAAATCGTAAGATTATGTATCTGCAAACAAAAAAAAATCCATATACACAATCTAAATCAATAAGTTTATATATAAGTATTTCTCCTATTCTAAAGGTCAAATTCTTGAGCAAAAATATTGGCTGCCATCTTTTGCCTTCATGTAAGTAAAAAACTTTGATCAATCATATTCACGTCATGTTCAAATAAGAAAAATTCGATGTTTTGTAATGTGAACATGCCGCAATTGYTGTTGCAAATTCAATGAAGTGTTAGTCTTTCAATATGAAAAATATATAAATAACGATCTTGCTTGCATATTATAAGAAAAACATACATATCTTTYTGTTGAGGCATTCTTTTTCTCCGCTTAAGTCTGAATGGCAAAGTAGGATTGTATCCTTCTCTAACTTTGCCATAAATGAGCCATGGTAGCAAATATATGAAGCATCGCAACTTATTCTTGAGCTGCTTCTTGCAYATTACCCATGTATGCTATAAAAAATAATAACTAAGTGCTCATCCACATCGATTTCTAGCGTAATTCAATGTGAATGAGTACAAATTAGCAAGTGTAAAACTTTGTCCTCCTTCTATGACTTATCGAGTGGTCTCCATTGATATAATCGATGACAGTTGTATCAAAAATGAAGAATTTCATGTGAGTTGCATAATACTTCTTTTGATTGTCAATATGCACATGCTTCATAAATGATAAAATCTTGAGTCCAAGATGGCAGCGTCTTGTCTAAAAAGGTTGAAATACTTCATCGGCCATTCTCCAATGTAGTATAATGCAAGATTCACATGTTATATTACACATTCAACATTAAATATTAGTTTATATTAGTAATCAACTATTCACAAGTTTAAGTTAGTTTTATTTACATCATCAATAAGTCAACCATTAGCATTCATAGTGATTTGAAAGAACATTTTATTGACATCGAAAAGGGAATGTTAATAGAATTCCTTAAAAAATCACTTGTTAGCATTAAGATGTAAATATATATAAGACAAGAATGGCAAAATTTAAACAATAGAAATATACCTGAGTTTCATCATTAAGCAATRACTTCAAATCTTCAATTTTTGCGGGATCAACTTCCAGAAATGGATCAAATTATTTGAGCCCCTTATAATTTCTTCTCTTTGAATGATTGATGAAAGGAGATTGTAGTGGAGGGGCATCCCTCTTCTTGCGCAATCCTTTATCTCGAGGAGAATCATCTTCCACTACCACTATTTGCAATCTCAAATGCCATTTCAATGGCTGTAACTGTGGCAATCTAGAATTCCTCTTCTGACAAAGTTCAAAAAATAATCATTGATTAGAAAAAATTATATGCAATTGTGATACTTTAAAAAATAATCAAAAAAATAAAAAGGAGCCAACCTTTATTTTGGGGAGTAACAGCAATGGGGTAGTAACGACAACCAAGCTAAAGGCATTGTATCATTAGTGGAATCGACCTCAGCTGCAGAAATAGGTAGAAAATAGGTTAGAGTAAGCTACCTATAAATTATAATTATAATAAACTTAGTTATTATTGAAAAAAGAAAATCCACCTTCCTTGGCTTGTTATTCTGAAACAATGGGAGGGAGCTGTTCTTCTCTTTCCTGTCTTTGTTTATCACCTCCTGAGGCCAACTATGAAATTAATTGATCTAGGCTCGCCTCTAACCGATTCAACTAATTGGTTAACTGCTTCTCAATTGCATCCAATTTCCTCTAAATCCCCTCAATCCTTATATCAACTCCTTCAATTCTACTCTCAACCCCTCTATCCTCCTATCAAATACTATCTGCATCCTCTCGATCAAATCATCATTTTGAGAGTAGGATAAGTGAGGGGATACGTGTGAAGATGCATCATGAAATAGGGAWGCAGATGTTGTATCCGCCTCAGGAGGACAAAGATGATCCTCTACAAYACTTGAAGATGCCTCCTCATTGACGTTCTCATCCTCGTCATCAGAGAATGGAATAAACTTCTACCAAATTCTTCCTCGGCTTCCAAGGAAGAAGGGACTAACTTCCTAAGTGCTCGAAAACATTGCTCTTGAAATATTGGGAGATGAAAGCATGGTCCATTGGTGGGCCCTCTGCCTTTAAAGTCCATTTTAGCATTCTTGGAATTCTTTCTCCAAAGAAAAATCTGAACTTTGTGGCTAATTGGATGGTTCGAATGCCGCAAACCATAAAAGGAAACAAAAAAAGGAATTAATCGCAATCACATATAGTCAATTGTATTATTAATAAACTTGATAAATATGAATTTGAAAAAAAAAATACAATAGGTCTATACCATTGATGGATTGGAGGGAAATCTACGTATAGTTGAGTTATATGCTTTCTTTTCCAATGGATTTCAATCCCATTACCCTCGTGTAATTCTTTTAAATAGCTCAGTCCTCCCCCTACTTCGAGTCCTCTTTATCATCGGTTCTAGTTGCTGGTAGGCCAGTCACAAGACTAAACTCTTTAAATTCAAACCTACACCTCCTCTCCCCAAATTGAAACCAGACTTTATTTTTTTTTTTTTGTGTTATGAGGCACCTAAGCATCACAACATGAATAAGCTGATTACTAACCTTCAAATCCCCTAATCTTTTTAAGGGGCCAAAACAAGACTTAGATAACAGCTCACGAGGATTATCATCAAGAGCATCTATCACCTCATCTATTTTCTGCAAGGTGCATCAGCTAGTGATTATAGCCCTAACATGCTTAGCTGGATCTACAATGAATTCCATGACGGCAAAACATAAAAAAGTACTATACATTAGATCAACCTTTGCAATTGTAGTTCTTTTGGCTCATCACAACAGACCAGTCGTGATATGATCCCTACCACAGTGGGCTGCTATAATGAACCTATACAACATACATAAACAAGATATAATTAAAACGAAAACTTATTTTTACTGAATTCAAGTTAGCTCATCACAACAGACCAACTGTGATATAATCCCTACCACARTGGGTTGCTATRATGAACCTATGCAACATACATAATCAAGATATAATTAAAAAGAAAACTTACTTTTACTGAATTCAAGTTAATACAAATGGAACTCTTTGATATTGAAATACGTGCATCATAGAATGTCATCATGAACTGGCCACCATAATGGACGTGTCCATAATAGTTGCGCGCTGTGATGAACATATTGGGTGGAAGCTTCATCACAAAAGTCCATCGTGATTCGCATGTTGTCCATAACAGTGGCCTACTGTGATGAGCATATTGGGTGCTAAATTCATCACCGTAGGTTACCGTGATGGACTATGGTAGCCTGTTGTGATGAGCATATTGGGTGCAAGCTTCAATCATGATGGATTTTTCATCATGATTGCCTTCTGTGATGAGTCTATTGGTCGATTTTCATCATATAATGCTATCGTGATAGACATATCTATCACGGTGGCCCTCTGTGATGAATGGTTGGACCTAATATACTTATCACAGTAGACCACCATGATGGACATGTTCATTATGGTGGCCTTTTGTTATTAGTGTATTGTTCGATTTTCCTTAAAGAAGGCCACCGTGATAAATACGGTAGCTTTCTGTGGTGCACATATGTTGGTGAGTGCATCCACCACAACAGGCCACCATAGTATACATGTCTATCACGATGGCCTTCTATAATGAATGCACTCACCAATATAATGCTAGAAATCAAAGTTTTGTGATGATCAATTCTTGTTTCACCAATTCCAAATTCTTGGAATCATGGTATCACCAATATATATTGCTGTTTTATTGATAAATCCTAGAAAATTTGATTTTCTTACATGTAAAGTGTGGTTTTTACTTTATGATGAATGTGTTAAGATATTTGAGCTCTTCACAAAGTTGARATGATACAGAGCCTAAAAGATCGGTTGCAAAGATGATGAATGTTCGAAAAAGTGAAACTAGAAAGGTAGAGAAAAAGAAGAAGAGGAAAAAGAAGGAGAGTCGCTAAGAAGTGGAAAGACGCTACTTAAAAAAATTATATGAAAGACGTTAGTGAATAGTAAAAAGTCACATGAGCTGGAGTATAAGACTATCCCCTTGTGTTCAAATGCTCTGAGCGTATACATTTGAATTGATTATTTATTAGGTAAAAATAATATTTATTGTGCTATTTATTCCCTAATTTTGGTCAAAAGCCTTTTACACAAAATTTTGTTGTGGGTAGGCCTTTGACACATATTACCCTTTATTTATTGACTTTCTTATATTTATATATTGCATATATTAAATTTACCTCATCCAATCTAAATGTGTGCATAATAATTTGATATTTATACTAAATATATATACATACTTTATATTATTGATCTTCATTCAAATTAAGTACAAGTAAACGATGATTAAATAGAATGATTTATCTACTTTTATTTTCTTAGTTTTATTATGAAAATCTCTACCCAATTTCTATGCCAAATCGTTCTCCCTACTACCTAAAAGTAACCCTCTCTCCATTATGCATGTAGATGCTCAAATATTATAATATCGTGTATTTGATTTGTAAGAGAAATATTAATTGTTCAACTTTTCAATCTCCATTTTTGTTTTCTTTTCTGCTCATTAGTTAGATTTTTTTTCTTTTATATGTTTTAAAATTTTTATTTATTTTATATATGATTATCCTCACAAAGTTAGAGTTTGTTGTTAAATCTTTTAAATTTTTTATTAATTATTGTCAACCATTTTCATGACTACTTTTATAAATAACTCGTATTGGATAACGTGGGTTGAATGTTGTTTTGTATCACATTTTCTCGTATTACTTTATAAATTTTATCAAATAATATTTTAAATATATAATTGGAGATTGAAGGAAAATGAAAAAAAAATATTTCGTCATTGATCGATACAAATAAAATAAAATCGGTTCGTGATTTGTAATTCCTATTCATCTTGCAATTTCGATCCATCAATTCGTTGAGTGACTTTTGGATAAACATACTAATAAAACAATAAGTAATAAGAGTTGCGTATATTAACCAAAATCAGTTTTAAAGATATAAGGGTCAAAAATCATATTGGTGTCATTGTTTTGCATAGTTGTGACATACACGTTCTTCAATATAAAATATCGTATATATATTTAAGAATATTGTTAATATTAATTTTATTGAAATATGAAATATATTTTAAAAGCACACTTTTTTAGATCTTAAACAACTTAAATAAGATTATTATTCATAATTTTTAATATGGTAAAGGGACAAAATTGTCCAAGAATAATTCTCATCACATCCTCATATTTTGATATAATATAAATATCTCTCATGAGATTACTTTTTTTATTAGTGAACTTTTAAATCTTTATTATCTTTGATATACATATCMTTTTAGGGAGGATAATTATCTTTTAAGTTTTACTACTCATTTTCCTTTCACAGCCTAGCCTATTAACTATTCTTTTTCTAATTTACCTACCAATACTTTATTAAAAAATGTTAAAAATGTTTATTAAAAATAAATAAGTACCTTCATCAGATTAAGTTTTTTTATTGAATTTTTAAAAAAATATTTATTCCTTTGCTTCTAGAGAGTAATCACGTYACATATACTTTTACTATTTCGTAGTAATTTTTTGTCATATGTCATAAATCGGAAGTTCTTTTTGTAAAGAAAACATTTGTTATTCCTTTTCACATATGTATATCCTCGCAAAATTAAATCTTATTATTGGGTTTATTGGATTTAAATCTTATTAGAGTATCTTCAACTCTTTTCYAATTTTATCGTCCCTCATGGAATTAAAATTTCATTTTTGAGTAACTTTCCATGTATATTCTACATAAATATGTCTATCCTAGAAATTAAATTTATTTTTGGATCATATTTCTCCCTTTTTGGGACTAAACTTTATCATTTCAAAATATTTTTGACATGTTTTTGTCACCTGTGAATTGTTTATTTTTATTTTTAATAATTAGGTATAATATAATATCTGTGAGTATATCATCAATTCTTGAGTTATCTTTCRTTTGCGGCCAATGATAAGGTAAGATCAATGGTCCTTCGAGAATTATTGTCATTGGCTGTCTAAAATATTTTCCTACTTCATTACAATATGTAGTTGGCAAAATTAATTCAATAATCTCTATTTATTTACTACAGATTTTCATATGACTTACAAATATTWTTTGCGTRTTAGGTGGCTCTACTAGGTCTCCAAATTTGTGGCTCAATGGTATCATTTCCGTAAATTCACAAGAAAAGTAGGGTACATTTACAATTGCAACCTTATCACATTTCAGATGAAATCCAGATTCAAATTTCTTCGAAATTTAAATTTTCAAACTCTAATCTATCATTACATCATTGAAAATCACAATTTTTTTATAACAACCCCGACCAACTCTTAGGTATTATTAGAGTCAACACGAGTTATTATTTGTCTCTCAACAGCGATCAATATAAATTTAAATCTATCTCTAATATAAGTAGCTATCCAAAYAGAACAGTTTTAGTTGTTGAAACTAGCCATAAAACATATTGTGCATTTTGAATATAGAACAATACTAATAACTTAACAATCCAAAATGTAGCTTCCATAATGAAGCTAAACATAATACCCAGAAATAAGCTAAACGTAAAATGTTGTTCGTTCATGCATGTTTGTATGTAAATCATGAGAATTCCCAATAATATGCATTTCCTTGAAATTCATGGCTTGCAAATTAAAAACCTGGTCAATTAATTTCAAGATAGGATGACTTGATAAAATATAAGGAGTAATTCAATAATCAATATATTTTCCAAAGCTAAGTATCAAAGCCATGCAAAAAACAAGCAATTTAAACATTCAATAGTCATTAGAATAAATTCAATGACACTAACAAAATCAAACAATATTACTTGCTAGCTAGGTAATATGAAATCAATCATCCCTGGATTAAATCTCATAATCAAGGCTACGAGTATCCGATTTAAGCCATGGGGACCGGTGACGTGACTATCCGCCTTGATGCTTTCCCAATTTGCCACAAGTATGGTCCACTAACTTTGGCCATTAATGACTATCATCAAACACTGTCATCCTAAACGACAAGAGGTCCTCACGCTGGTAACCAATCAATAGAGTACTCCATCATTCCATGGATTGAGAGTTTTTCAGTGAACCATGTATATATTTCAATTTCCTAGGCTATAAATCATCATGCATTGTTTGATTCAATACATTCTTTTGTATGATGATATGAACTTGTAAAATGTTCATGGAATCYTGTTTTCCTACTTTAAAGCTTTTGTAATACATATTTTATATACCRTAGGATTCCCAAGCAAAAATATATGTCAATGCAAGATTTACAAATTCAAAATATTTTTTTCATGTCAATATGCTTTTCTTTAAAATAAAATGCATGCTTGATAATATTATGCTTGAAAACCGACGAACAGATTTACAAACTCTCAATTTTTTTTGCAATATGTCATTTATAAAACTTTTTAAGAAAATTGTGGAAATCACAATCCATACATGTGACAATATCATTAACAATAATAGTATTGTGTTGGACCCTTTTCAAATAAACATATATGTTGCCAAAAAATAGTAGAATGTCGTGCTCAACAATATTGAGTTTGAAATCCATGTACTCGATTATAAAAGAAAGTTAAAATATCCTCCAATGATGTATGCTATTTAGAAATGGATCATGTTTTCAAGAAAGACACTATGCATATGCAATATGTAATATTTGCACACTTCCAAAGTCAACATGAAGTTCGTTGCATCATAATTTCTAAAAGAGTTTAGGGAACTCACCTTTTGCTGAGGATATGGTAGCTTCGACTATTTATGCCCCCGACTTTTTTGTCCTATGGCAAATAAGTCCAAATCATTGTCATACATCGACTTGTGATATATTTTCCTATGCCCCTTACGTTATCTCATTCATAACCTTCTACCTTCGTTCAATGAAAACTAACATGACCTCATTCATATACCACTAAATACACTCAATTTGTCTCATACAAACCACAACCATTACTCAAATGCTGATCTTCATATTTCAGATCCTCATTTATGCCCTAGTTTCATAACCAGGCAGTATCCTACCTTGTAAACTAAGAAGTGCAATTAAGATATCAAATAGTAGCCATTACATATGCTTCATTACATACAATATAAATTAGTATAGGAAAAGACATAGAATCAATGCAGATCATACTAACATCACATCTATAGCACTGATTACTTCAAACATTCGAAGTCCAAAGCGACAAGAAAGGACCTGCAAAGATGTGCCAGAGAAAATTCGCACCCAAGCTACCAAGGTTTGATAAAATGAGCATAACTCCATTTCTAAGCGAATTTTATTCACGAAACTTATTGTAAAATATTCCTAAGACATGAGGCTATCTAGATCTGCAAGAATATACACAATCTTTTACTTAGATTATTTGCAAAAATTACAGAACAGTGAACTAAGTCAGAGACGCACAAAAACTGGCAATGTTTGGTAAACCAATTATATCTCAAGGTCTATGTAGATTTTTCCCACAAAATTTATTGTAAAATACTCCTGAGACATAAGGTGTCTAACTATGTAAGAAATTTCACATGTTGTGACACGGATAAATTGCAGACACTTTAAAATAGTCAGTTATGACAGGTTTGCACATAAACTGGCAGCATCCTAAAAAATGTTTTTATCTTGACTTGTATGTGGAGCTTTCGCATGAGACTTGCTGCAAAACATTCCTAAGGAATTAGCCTATCTATCTATAAAATAATATTGTGATTTTTGTCTCAAACAGATTGCAGAATTTTCCATACAATGGCTGATGGCCAGGACTTTGTTGAAACGGCTGGGGTTTCTCCACTTGACAAAGAGTTAGAAAGAACTTGATCAGAGATTTACATACACATATAGATATAGAATCCTTATAGTTGTCCTCGCAACGAAAAATCTGGTTTGTAATAGATCTATGGATAGCTGTAATTTCCTTCGAGGTTTTAACTTCATCAAGCTAACAACTACCCAAGGCCCAAGCTAAGGTGGAAGGGGAGTAGAAGAAAATAATTTGTTTTTCAGGTTTTAGAAAGGGATCCTAAAATAGCAGGGGGTCTGCTTTACCGTGGGGATCCTAAAACGACCCTCAATATATATCCAATGTCTAAGTTTTCATAAGCCAGTAACAATAAATAGAAAAGTTGATCTCTGAATCAAACATTGGCACCTAAGAAGGAAAAAAAGCGCAGAAGGTAAATTTTTTTCTGAAATGAAGTGAAAAYTTTGATTAAAAGCACTATGAACGGTCACTAGGRTATCTCAAGATGCAGAAGCCTCTAATATCTCAACGACAAAAGGAAAAGAAACAAAACCAGACAAGTATACCTGAGAATTATTTTATTGTAAGAATGACCACAACACAAATAAAATAATATCAGATAAAAAAAGGTTGCAACCTCATCTTAGACCATAACAGGGGATGGAACCGTAAAGTCCAAATTTGCATACCAACCCACGTATAAGGAAGAAAAAAAAGGAACAAACAAGTCCGCATTGAACAGGTGTCGAGCAGAGTTGTAATCTTTTAATSCAAATTACTTATTACACCAAGATTGTTAGTATCTAAATCCCACCGATTAATTATTACAAATACGAAACCAACCAGAGAAGAAAATTTACAGTTTATTAGCATGCTCAACAAATTAAATTTCAAGCATAAAAGTGAGTATACCTTTAGTGAGAGAGCGGTTTGTTTCCTGACGGTGCTCCGCGGGTTGAAAGATCAACCTTGCGGCTGAGTTTCGTTGCTGACGCTGCTCGGAGAGAAAAATTACAAATAAGAGTTCATGTGAGTTTCTCTGAAAAWGGTGAAAGAAAAAGAAACGGAAATGAGAGAGAGAGAAAGACTTGAAGACACTGGAGGGTGACTTGAGTTGAAATGGAAGAAGGAGTGATCCGAGGGAACTGAGAAAGATAGAGAATGGAAGAATGAAAAGAAAAAGAGATGGGTGCCATTGGGAGTCTTCGTCAGTTGCCTTGCATGGCTGCAAGCTCGCAGCCATGGAACATAATTTGGGAAATGTTTTGGGCTTTTCCGCTAACCCCTACCATTCTCTATCTTTAGCTAATCGACCCCAACAAAAACAAACGCTTAATCGTCCAAGTAGGAATATACAAGATACCCACAAAGGTTATAAGTAGAACGAAGGTATTATAATTTAAACTCCCATCCCCCCTAACTGATGGGTACAACTAAGGTCTTACATTTCTACATTCCCAATGTTTGATTGAACCAACCAAACCATAAACCATCATCATTGCATCATTATTTCTTCTTGACTCTTTCTCCATTCGGAAACATTCTTCTGATCTCGTCAATATTCAACTCTCTCTCCTAGAATCATGTCTCTCTTCTTCTTTGTAAGAATCCATGAATGAGAGGTCTTCTTCCTCACTTGAAGTATTTTAATAGAGAAGTAAAACTGGAGAAGCTAAAAGTTTGCCCTAATTCAGATAAGGTGCTCATGAAGGAAAGAGACAAGGAATTCAAGGAAATATGTTTTCCATCTTGAGTAGCTCTTTGTCTTCGTCCTCCTTTCAGAAAGAAAATATATGCCTGTGAGGTGAAGACTATATATATGGGATTCGCCATGGTGCTCATCTTCAACAACACTACTGCAGTGTGTTTCCAAATTTAGTTTCGCATAAAGGTGTCCATTTATAGAATGGATAAATGGGACGCTTTCTTCATAATATTAATTACTTTTTCGATATGTTTCTCTCCTATTAGG
The DNA here is from genome assembly GCA_001752375.1 of Rhazya stricta. NCBI lineage: Eukaryota > Viridiplantae > Streptophyta > Magnoliopsida > Gentianales > Apocynaceae > Rhazya > Rhazya stricta. Next base: position 734,984 of record MEJB01000071.1, read on the forward strand.
TCTTCATTTTTTTTTTTTTTTTAAAGACGTTTCCATGCATTTTGACCTACGGAGAATAAGAAGCCAGAAAATGTAAAGTTTCTGTTGTTTCAAACATAACATTTGTTGTCTGACTATGACTCCTTATTTTAGATTTGGAGATGAAGACCAAAAGAATAATSAGTACTAAGAAACTCCTAAACTTCGACACAAACAATTCGTCTGAATAATCAAACAATTCTGTAAGTGGGAAACTTGAACAAACATGCCGAAAACCCTAATGCACAAACATTCTAGAAAGGCACAAAGGGGAAAAAATTGGATACTCTAATGCACAAAAATTCTAGAAATGTGCAAAGTGAAGAAAAAATTTTTGGAAACCTTATTTCATGCAACAAAATTCTGAAAATGTGCAAATTGAACAAAAATTTTGGAAACCTTAATGCACAAAACTTCTGGAAATGCACCCTAATGAACTATAGAAATTCTAGAAATGTGCAAATTGAAGAAAAAACTTGGGAACCTTAATGAACTACATTAGTTATAAAAGTGCAGAAATTGAAGAAAAAATTTGGAAACCCTAAGAATTACCCCCATTCGTTGTTTAAAGTATGTCACAATAGGGTTTTTTTCCATTATTTTTGAAAGTATATCACATTCTACATATCAAGACATCATTAAATATTATCTTTCACATTCACACTTATTTAATTTTCAAACCAACCTACAAAGTCAACCTCTTCTCTCTCATTTTATCTCATTTTCCCCATGCAATTAATCCTCTTCTTTTCTAGAATAATGATAAAAATTTCATTTTAATAGTAATTTTAGATCAATTTATTATTTTCTTGGTCCGTGTAATTTATYATATTGTGACATATTTTAAAAAACAGGGGGAGTACATAAATTCTGGAAATGCACAAATTGAAGAAAAAATTTGGAAACCCTAAAGAGCTGCATAAAATCTGGAATTGCGCAAATTGAACAAAAAATTGGAACAACAATCCCAAATTCCGGAACACAGGAGAGGAGCTTTTTTCTTCTCTTTTCGATACTTAATTACAATAATCTTCATAAGGCTTCMACTGAAATTTATTTTTAAATCATTAAGATCTAAATTACAGAATCATTTGCTAGAAAAAGAAAATTTTGGAATTTGGTAAGAAGAAACGAACAAGATGAAAATTTTGGAAATACAATAACTTCAATTACAGATGACGTAAATATTTACAAAAGAAAATGGATACATGAACACCTATATTAACATCAGCACTAAGGCACACAAGAAAAACCCTAACACAGACAACGAGGACTAAACATATAATAAATGTTGATCATCAACAGACAAACATACATCCTCCTACCACCTAATAAATGCAATCGGCCTTCTTCGAGAGTTCAAACCTCATCAAAAAATTCACATAAGAAGAACCAAAGCAATTATGTAAGTGGTTTACTAGACCGAGATTAATTCATCCTTGGAGAATGATATATTAACCAGTTTCTCAGCCTCTTTTTGCCTCTTCGACCAACTCCCCAACGAGCTCAAAGGCCTTTAGAGGTCAAGGCTCCGTGAGGACGAGATTGTTAACCGAATCTACTTCAAATTATTTGATGAGGTAGTCAACTAMAGCCTTCAACTCGTGCATCACCAAGCTAGCTTTAGATTGTTTTAGCTTTATATRGTGCCTCCAACGTAGCTTTTGGAATTGGCAGCGGTTTACCTGGGCTGGCCGTGTATCTCATCCCTTTGGAAGGAGGAAAGTTGTTGTTTCCAATCATTGTTTGGTTTGTAGAAAGTCTTTAATGATCAGTTTAGAGACTATTCAGTAGAAAGGAAGAGCAATACTGGTGTTTGAAAAACCGAGAGTTTTTTTTAGCCAAGTGAATCGTTATCTTGGGTCAGTTTATAGTATTGACCGTTGAGCGATAAGATCTTATTGTACAACTCTCTGATGGCATATGACTCAAGAGATCTGAATCTCTTTCGCAATCCAGCTGGTGATTTGGATGCAAATGACATGTTGTAAGCGAAATGATTATATTATTTTGTGGCTCGATCAAGGCTACACATATACTTGTAATAAGCATAGTAGGAAGAGAGAAACATGGTTAAGAAGACTCCTCTACAATCTAATTACTTGAACCATATTTCTAATTTGAAATTAATTAGTTGATGAAATTTGATTATTTTATGAAGAATTATTGTGTTAATTCTCTAGGTTGCATTATTTATCAATTTATGTTTATATAAAACATTAGAATTTTTTTTCATTAGGGGTCCATTTAATTTGGAGGTTTAGTTTGTAAGAACATATTGTGCACTCAACTGTGTACATTTTCTTGAACACTTATGTTTAATATTTATGATTGATTAATTTAAATGGAATTTGAGATATGTATATATCTTTGAGTGTTTTAGCAAAGTATTATTATCTTGTTTAATTCATAGTTTTCCTAGTAAATCTTATATGATAAATTTTGGAGATATTAGAAAGATATTAGGAAACTGTTCAAATTCAAAATAGGATATTATTTAATAAGAGATGTTGATCAACGTGAAGGGTGAAGGTCCAAACGTGGGTGTAAACATAAGCAAAAAGCATAGTTGTGGATGTTCATTTCTTAAGCTCATAGTGAGATATCTTACTTTGGTGAGAAGGAGAGTTGTTCCTCGATTGTATTGAATTTGAAACAAGATTGGAGTTCCACTTCTTGGAGAATTGCAAGAGGACGTAGCTGGAAAAGTTTCCAGCAAGAAGGCTTGGTTGAAATCAAGCTTCGACGTTAGAAAAGCATAGTTGTGGATGTTCATTTCTTAAGCTCATAGTGAGATAYCTTACTTTGGTGAGAAGGAGAGTTGTTCCTCGATTGTATTGAATTTGAAACAAGATTGGAGTTCCACTTCTTGGAGAATTGCAAGAGGACGTAGCTGGAAAAGTTTCCAGCAAGAAGGCTTGGTTGAAATCAAGCTTCGACGTTAGAAAATTTCGACAAATCTTCAAGGCTACAAGATTCTACAAAGTAGGGAAGTTCATTTTTATCTTGAATGTTTGATGTTTAAGTCCTTGTAAAAATCTTTGTTATAGTGAATTTGCTTCCACATCTGAACGTGGTCCCATGAACGTAGGCTTTATATGTCGAATCATGTTAAATGTCTTGTATGTTGATTGATTCTTTACTTATCAAAATTACTATAAGCTAAATTAATTAGGTTGGTAATCAAACAAGAATAATGGTRTTTTACGTGAGTGTAATCAACTTTASAAGTGGTAAAAAAGCATGGTTATGATTTTATTTTAGAATTGGATCGTTTTTATAGGTTGATTGTGTTACTAAGATTGAGCATCTTGCTTTCTTGTTTGATTTGTTCGGGATTTTCGTGATTTTACCGACAACGGTTTTGATTGTCACAGACACTGGAATACACTCAATAGTAGACTTTATTTATTTTCTTAATATGCATGATTATCATGATATTCGTGARGGTGGATCAACTCATAGACCACCATTACTTGATGATAGTAACTATCCTAGGTGGAAGGCTAGGATTAGAGCATTCTAGATGAACGGGTTTGGGTGTTTGTATTTAATGGTTATAGTCCACCCCCTACTGACTTACGATGAAAAAACCACCTTAAAACCTATTAAGGAATGGTCTGATATTGAACTAGATAAGGCCAGCTGGAATTCTAAGGCTACTCATGCCATATTCAATGTTGTTTCTTTAAARCAAATGAAAGTCATTACAAATCRCTAAAGATACTTGGGATAAGTTGGAAACAGAAAATGAAGTAAAAAAATCGAGACTTACGAGTCTTGCTACTGATTTTGAAAATATGGCAATGAGTAATGATGAGTCTATATGTGATTTTCATGCTAAAATATGTGATCTTGCTAATGAATGCTATACACTTGGTGAAACCTACTTTAATGCAAATCTTATTAGGAAAGTACTATGTTAACTTCCTAAGAAATTCAAAATATAAGTTTACTTTCTATTAAGGAATGCAGAGACATTGATGATCTGGATCTTGACGAGTTACTTGGATCATTGCAGACCTATGAACAAAGTTTGAGAAGATGGAGCAAGGAAAAGAATACTAAGCAAAGATAGAAATATTGTTCCTAAAGTAAATGACGGCCTAGGTCAAATTTAGGCAACTCCTCCAAAATCACAACGAGAAGGAAACACAAAGGGCAAAGGAATACAATGCTATGAATATGAAGGATATGGCCATATTCAAGCAAAATGAACAAAACCYTTAAGAAGAAAGGAGGAGCCACGGAAGCCTTAGGGAATGATGGTGAAGAAGAACTTCAAGAAGAAGCTCAAAATGRGCATAATTATCTTGCTTTTGTTGTGCATGATTCGACTAGAAAAGAAATAAATTGAAGCATGGATGATGAAGATGCACAATCTGATGTGGATACGAAAGATCTTGAAGCTACATAAGAAGACATGTATAAGAAATGGATGATTGTTGTAAAGCAAAWTCAAGCCACAAAAATGAACAATATCCAGTTTATAAAGGATGATAAAGAATTGATAGGAAAATTGAAAGTCCTTGAGAAAGAACTTGATAACTCATGCATGGACTCAGCTCAAATGCTGGAAAAGCTCAAAAGTGTAAGCTCCCTCTTGGACAAGTTTCAGATGGGTTCAAACAAACATGAACAGGCTCTTCATATTGGTAACATAGTTGGAGACAAGGATGAAATTGGTTTTCAAAATATATGTAGAACAATTTCGAATTTTCAAATGAGAAATTGGAGTACTTCAATAACTTTTAATYGAACAGAAGTAATTACACAAAAAGAAGGGGCATTGAGTAACAATGTTTGTCCCTACTTGTCATTTTTGCCGGAAATATTGGGCACATTAGACCAAAAATGATTAATTAACATAAAGTAGGTTCCTAAACATTTAATCAATTGTCGTTGAACATAGAAAAGCAAAAGCACTTCCTTTGAAACCTTTATGGATTTAAGAAGGTCCATCGRAGTTTGTTTACCAAATAAGTCATGATGATTGAAAACACTTGCCTACGTGTGTTGAAAAATGTGCAATTACTTTTTCGTGCAAAATTTTATGTTCTAGTGTTTGTGCATTCATTCTAGTTGTTGGAATATGAGTCCAATTTCTAAATTTCTGGTAATACGATTCATAATTTCACTAGTGGAACTTTTGTGATCTTTGTAAAGATTGTAAGWTTGATGTATATCTGTGAACTTACACCCGAACTGAGGTTTTCTATAATTATTTCAGAATGTGTTCATTTTGGATGGCTACCATATATAATGAGTGAAAGCCATCTTAAGTAAGCATTTGAAGCGTAGTCACCCCAATTTTATGAGTGCACTACATGGAAAGGTTACCTGGTATATGAGTGAAAGTCGCAGTCTGTGTCTAGCTGTGCACTTATTAATCTACTTCTACTATTGTTAAAAAAAAAAAAAAAAGGAAACCAAAACTTGATTTTTTTTTTTTCATTTGAGAGATAGGAGCATGTTTGTAGCCCAAAAAAATAAGAAAGGGAGGCTCGATATTCCTTTAAAGTCACAAAGTTCCCCTGCAAATGCATAATAGCTTTACGTAGTTCACTTTGATCACATATGTTTCTCTAATAAATTATGATATCTATGATTGGCATTCTAGGATATTGGATTTGCTTTGTGTCAATTATTGGACTGTAATACGCCATGACTCAGAACATATATTTTGCTTTATTGTTCTCTGTGAGCTTCTTCATACAATTGTGAGTGTTGGATATTTCTGAGTTAACTCTAGGGTATATTTGCTTCTTGATCTTCCGAAAATCTTGTTGGGTTGCTCCTAATATTTTTCTAAAAAGCTTTTAGAAGGCTAGCTGTATTCTTATTCTATTTTGTTTTGTTCCTTTTATAGTTTATTTTGTTTTGTTTGTTTCAACCTTCATGTTATTTTGTTTCATTTTCACTAGATTTTGGAAGTTCTTTCTTTTATTCTTTTTTTATTTTCCATTTTCTCTTTTTTTGTATTCTAAAGTCCAAAAATACATATTTTTTTGAAACGATGGTGCTTTCAATTAATATTATGGTAATCTCTTTGGGATGATGGATTTATTTGAGTCTTGTTTTGTGGATAGGATTGGTATGATTGAGGAGTTTTTGAATTTTGAAGATTTTGGATATTTGGTTCTGATTGAGGTTTGACATATGTTTTTATTGGATATTGCATATTTAGATCATGTTTTTTATGGGAATACTACATAGTTCCAAATGATGGTTTTTTCTAAAACTCTCGAAATTTGGTTTTGTAATTGTTGTTAATGATGCATGATACTCTTTGTTGACCACTTTCTGAATAAATATGATTATGTGGTAGGTTTGTATCAATATTGTTTATGTTTGGTTTATGTTGCTTCTCTCTCTTCTCTTTCTTCTCTCAGGTCACCTATTGATTCTYTATTTTCGATGCCTGCATTGGCTCAAGAAGTGCCTCACTCTTAGAAGGAGCCTATTGTTTAGGAAGGGCATTTGTTCAGTTAAGTCCACGAGTGGTTTTGGCCTCATATATGTCCAAAGGGGGGAAGATATGACATATCTTGGTATTTGGTACTTTGCTGATATTGTCCTAACTTGCTTTTGATATGTCAAAAGAGGGGAGATACAAACCAATCTTCATCTGATACCTTATTTGGATATTAGTGCTTTGGTAAAATTGGTGATGTTGGTAGCTCTTTCCAAATTTTCTAATGATGACAATGCAACTTGAAAATTTATCTTGGGCAATATTRTAACATCCCCAGATTAGGAACCGTTCTAAACTGAGAATGTTACGTCATTCCACTTGAAAATAAACAACTATTTATTTGAAACTCGATATTTATTCAACAATACCCARGGARTCAAAAATACATCTKAATAAATCCTCATTATCCTAATATTTTATTCAAAAGAGAAATACGGCGGAAGTCTTTCTAAACCATTCAAAAACAAAAATCACAAAGAAACTTCAATAATTTAAAATATTCAGAAATATTCATCTTATTTCATAAATAAATTCGAAAACCAGTTCTCGGGTATTGTAGCTTGCCCACAAGCAACCTCCTCGCCCCATCTGGTTACATATCATCTGCAATGAAACATGAGGGAAAGGAATGAGCTAAAAAGCCTAGTAAGTAACCTCATGCATGAATGTATGAACATGTCCTACATATCATGAAACTTTAAGGTTTCGCCTTTTTAAATGAAAAACTTTCCGAAACATTCTCTTTTCAAAATTCCTTTACAACTTTCCTTCGAAATTCACTTACTGTAAAACTTTACATTACCTTTCATTCGCGAGCTCACTAGAGCGTAAAGCCTAGCCACRTAGCTATKCAGTGGGTTGGAACCCGATTCCATTCCTACCGGTAGAACTGCAAAGCGGTTAAATTTCATTCTTTTAACTTCATACCCACCCTCCAAGAGGGTAGGGTCGGGTGCGCCAGTCCCTCACGCCCCATTTCCCACTCACACCTTTTGTGGCTAGTATTACACTCCTTTAACATTTTCAAAAAGAACAAAACTTTAACCTTTTCCTTTAAAATTCCATTTTCCAACCTTTCACCTTCTAAGTGTGTGAAAGGCTCATGCCAAATGTGATGTAGAATTCTAACTAAATGCTCATGACATGAAACACATACAACCTTATGTAATGTAACGTTCAACAAATAGCACAGGATATGAAAACACAATAGCATATTCTTCAACATAAAGGTGTTACTAAATACGAACACATTAACATTCTTCACATTTACACACATCAACATAGAATTTCATACAAAACATATTAAAGCAATTTAAAGCATTCAATGTCATTCATTTATAATGTTGATGAATGGGAGGATACTTACCAGGAGTCATTTACGTTAACGGGTTCTTACTTATGTTGTGAAGTGAACTCCTTCAACCAATCTTAT
>MEJB01000071.1:744298-781582 GCA_001752375.1 Rhazya stricta
TTTTTTTTTTTTTTTTTTTTTTTTTTGTTTTTGATAACCTTGATAGTATGTTTCTTTTTGGATATTTAGTCCCTGGGAGTTCTCTTACTATTATTGAGTTGTGATTGCATATTTGGTTATTTGGCATGATGAAAATAGATTAAGTTTAATATGCTATGTTGATGATGATGATGGTAAATTATTGCACGAAAATATAGAAATTGGTGATATTGATGATATACTGCAGCTCGGAAGTCTATGTTTTGATATAATATTCATTTGGCTAAATAACTTAGTTGGCAAATATGTGTTCATGTGCTTTGTCCATTTACAAGCCAAAAGGGGGGAGATTGTAAGATCATATTGTGCACACAAGTGCATATATTTTCCTTGACGCTCATATTTAATATTTATGGTTGATTAAATTAAATAAAATTTGAGATATATATATCTCTATGTTTTAGTCAAGATTATTATCTTGTTTAATTGATATACTTCCTATTATATCTTATATAATAAAGGTTTGGAGATATTAAAAAGATATTAGGAATCCTATTCAAATTCAAAATAGGACATCTTAGAATCATTACTTAATCATAGTTGTGGATGTTCATGTTTTAAGCTCAGAGTGAGATGTCTTACTTGGGTGAGAGGGAGAGTTGTTCCTTGGTTGGATTGAACTTGAAACAAGATTGTAATTCCACCCGTTAGAGAATTGCAAGAGGACGTAATTGCAAGAATTTTCAGCAAAAAGGCTTGGTGGAAATCAAGCTTCAATTTATCAAGCTTTGGAATTGTAGCCTAGTGTTAGGCAATCATGATCATCTACAAGATTAGAGCAATGGATGACACCATGCGTGAATATCGTGTTACATAAAATACCAAAAAAGGCTCTAAGATCAACTTAAGTTTAGTTAGTTTCTAGTTAAGTTTCGTTTGAATTGGCTAGTTTAGTTTAGTTAGTCACATACAACATTATTTACTTTAGGGAAAGTTAGTAATTAATAATTAGAGTTTAATATGTGATTAGTTAACTATTGACCAGTTCACTTCATTACTAATGATTTACTTTGCTAAATATGATTAAGCTTAAAGTTATAATAATAAGTTAGTCAATTAAGCTTGGAGAGGAGCTAAATTCACACTCTTAGATTCCAGATTCATACTCTTAATTAACTAGTATGAGATAACGTGCGTTGCACATTTATTGTATCATATGTTCTCATTTTATTTTATAAATTGTATTAAATAAATATTTTATAAATATATAAAAAATAATATTCTTCTAGCAATATAATATGATGTCAAAGAATTAGATGTGAATTAGAAGTTCTGATACAATATCATTTGAAGTAATTGTAATTATAATTTTCAATTTATAATATTTTTTTTGTTAGGATCATATTATGATTAGTTTTATTATTGTGAATTTTTAAATTCAGAGTGTTTTTCTCATCTCAGTTAAGTTGGCAAAATAGTGAGGAAATTGAATGTGAAGAAAATAATTTGGTGKAAATGGAAAAAGATATGCCGTCATTAGACTTATACAATAAAATCATATTTTCTATCAATTTTAAGTTCTTATGTTAGTGTGTTAGTCTAGGTTCAATCGACGTGTGTTTAGACTTGATAATTATTTTTAGAATTATGTTATTTTTTGTTGATTTTAAATTATCTTAGTATTCTAATATGACATTTTGTGCATACYTGAGGACTACACAATTACTACAATTAATTGTATAGTGTTCTCCATATCATTTTTATTTTATTTATTTTTATTCTACATAATTTATTTAGTTATAATAAGATCATGTGTAGAGATATATAAAAAAGTATTATTAAAATTCTCTTATCATTCTTCTACATCTCTTCATTTCTATTGAAACACATGTCAAACAATAAATATTTTTACAAACTTTAAATTTAACTTGTTGAAACACTCTATCTAATATGTAGAAAATGAATATTCAAAGGCCATATATCTTGTGTGACCTTACATATTCTAAGTAAAGCTATTATTGACAATATTTAAGTAGTGAAGGGACAAAGTTGTCCAAAAATGATTCCCATGGATTGTGATATTTTAATATAATATAGATATAAAGAATTTTTTTGCATGGTGATTAGTACCCCTTTGATTTTTGTCATATTAATTCATCAACTCCTATCATTCCAAGACTGCCCTTTTATTTTCGATATCAATTCATCTCCTTTCCTAGTTCGTAGGTTTTACCAACTTTAATTCCATAAATCTRTCAAAGAGTAGCMGCTATCGTTATGGAGCTAAAGTCATTAAAATCTATGGACTAGGAAAGGAGRTGAATTGATATTGCAAAAGGGCAATTTAGGAATGATAGAAATTGATGAATTGATATGGCAAAAGTTAGAGAAGTACTAATGACCATATAAGGAAATTATTAACTAGGGGTGTGGATTTAGGACATAGAAGTCTGGATTTGGCCCTTCCCTTAAGCGTACTATAATTATATTTGTTGATGATTCATAATTACATAATATTTTATAACTTGACTAATTACTAATAATCCTAATTAGATTGGAATTTGAATTTKAATAWATTATGAAATCYCGGTTATGTTATCCATTTCCTCAATTACCTCTAATTCAAACCGATTCAATAATTCTCATTTGGAATTAAATTAAACTCCAAAAAATAATAGATAATGCACAATAATTTGAATCTTCAATAATTATGCTTGATAGAATCATGATCTGAGTAATACCGTATATGTGGCTTGTAATTGATTATGTCAATTTCTTAGTAAATGTGTAATTAATTCCGTTAATTTCTTAGTATATGTGTAATTAATCATATTACCATGGTTGACATATTTAATAGAAGCATTGTTAGCATAATTACGTGTTGATTAACCATATAGTAACGAAATATAAGTCAAATTACTAATAATTCTGATTAGATTACAATTTGAACTCGAATATATTACAGAATCCACATTATGTTATCCAATTCAATACCCAATTAATCAATTACCAATAATTCCCATTTGGAATTAAATTAGGCTCCAAAAAGTAGCAAATAATACACAATAATTAGAATATACAATAATTATACTTGATAGTAAAGCAATATCATATACGTGGATTGTAATTAATTATATATGTCAATTTCTTAGTATATGTGTAATTAATCATTTAAACTTAATAAAGAGTTAAATTACATACAATACATTTTTTTTGAATTGTAAATTGAATCCACAAAGTGGTTTAATTTTATGATAATGGTTGAATTTCTAATTCAATTACACAGAATATTGACATTTTGSGTTAAAAATTGTATCAAATCTTTTCCTATATCAATAATATTTCCTATATCTCCTATTTATTCAATAATTCAATTACTATTAGGGGTTCTTTATTAAAAAGCCTAGTCAATCAATGTATTTGGAGAAAAGACCCTCCTTTAAATGATCTTTATTAAAAGGTCTTATTCATTAAAGAAACTCTAAAATGTATTATTGAATAACTAATATATTAAATTATTAAATTATCTCATCAAATAGATTTTTTTAAATGATCAAAATACTCTTTTGTTATTCTAATTGCTTATAACTAACAAAGAAGGCGTCAAATTTCTCTCTCTCGCTCTTGTTCATGTAAATCTCAGTAAAACCCACAAAATCTTCTTTATGTCTTCTTCATTTTACTCATTTGACAACTCTGAAGTAAGAGTTTTCCTCCCCATCTTACCATTGAAGACCAAAGAAGAAGCTAAAAAGGTGATCTTATCTCTATCACTATATGTAAATTGAATTTTTAAACTTGTATCCACGATGATCTATTTCTTCTATATATTACATTGCGTGAATTAAAAGTTCTCTTATTGTCTATAACTATGGGTAAATAGTATCTATGGCGAAATTGTTTAAGTTAGTGTATGATGATCAATATGAAATATTTTCCRCATAGCATGTCATCGTTATAAAATGTTTGCCACGGTGGCCTTYTGTGATAGYAAATATGAAATATTTTCCATCATAGYAGGTTACTGTGATATAATATCTGCTACGGTGGCTTGTAATATGAAATATTTCTCATCACACAAGTCGCAGTGATAGAATGTCTGTCACKGTGGCTTGCGGTAACGATAATACGAAATACTTCTCAGAGAGCATGCCACTGTAATAGATTGTCTACCATGGTGGGGTGTTGTGATGAGATATGCCATTTTCGTTTTAGTTTATTATTAAACAAAAATATTTTTGGCTAATTTAGAATTAAGAAAAATTAAAACTAATGCAATTTCATTAAATATTTTACATCACAGCAAGCTGCTGTGATACACTTCTTACCATGGTGGGCTGTGTGATGAACAAATCAATTTTAACATTTTTTGTAAATGCTAATTTTAGATTGTTGAATTGCAATTTTGGTTGCCTCGGATAATTTGGGTATATTTGTTTGTTACTTTGGTGAGTTTGTTGAGTTTGTTGAGAAACAAGACAGTGATGGGTGGACATGGAAGTATAATGGTTCAGCAAATGTGGCTTCGGTTCTTATTTCACAAMACRTTACTCATATCGAGTTATGTGAAGCAGTTCGAGGGGCAATAGGGATAGATTCTGGGATTAATGATATAGAGATGAGAAGTATGGTGCTCGAAAATTCGAACTTTCCGATACCACCAATGAAGATTGATTGTGATTACATATAGAAATAGTATCTCTCAGTTTATAAAGAATTTCCTCTTTGTGTTACTCTTTTGAAAAAGACAATGGTTTAGGAAAGAGTGAAGCACAAGTAGCACCTATTGCAGATGATAGCGAAACACCTATTGTTGAAGACAGTTTGAATGAAGCACCTATTGCAACAATGTTTGAAATGCAAAAAAGATTAGAATTGTGTGGATTCGAAAATATATTATCTTTCTAAAGATGTTCATGTGGTGGGTGGGAACATAAAGCAATTAATGACTAATTTAGGTTCAACTCCATCTGGGCCATCATCAAGGATACTAGAATGTCAAGATTTGCAAAGTAAACAATTGTTCCCCAACAAAAAAGCTTTGATAACGAGGTAATACTTGTTTGCAATGAGGTGTCACTTTRAGTTTAAAGTTAAGAATAAGTCTATTTGTACAGTTGTTTATCTTGAGAAGAGCTGTAAGTGGCATTTGCGGGCTACAAAGTTGCACGAATTAGAAATGTTTGAAGTTTGTACTTACCATAGCTAGCACACATGCTCCATGAGTGTTAACTACCATGATCATAGACATGCTACCTATTCACTAATCGGAACTCACACTGCCTCTAAGTTTGAAGATGCTACAAGGATATACAAATCAAGAAATATTATCAATGATGTTCCTGAAGARTTTGGCATAATTATAATTTACAATAAGGCATATTCGGCTAAGTATTTTGGTTAWGAGCTTGTCTGAGGAACATCGAAGGATAATTATGCCAAATTGTCATCATACTGTCATGTTTTAGAGCAAACTAATCCTGGCACAATGACATCTATTGAAACTGAWGATAGTATGCATTTCAGGTACATATCTTGTATTGTCATATTTTGTAACACATTATTTTATACCAAWTTTATTCATTAAAACTAACAAATATTTCCGTTTTAGGTACCTTTTTGCGGCATTAGGACAAAGTATACGTAGATATCAGTCGATGAGAACTGTCATTTATACATTCATGACAAGTAAATATCGAGGTACCCTACTTGTTGCCACATGTCAAAGATGTGAATAATCAAATATATCAACTTCCATGAGACGTGGTTGACTCTGAGAGTGAAGTGTCATGGACTTAGTTCTTTCATCACTTGCGGGAAATAACAGGTGATACGGTAGAGGTGGCCATTATCTTGGACCTTGAAAAAGGCATTCCGAATGTATTTAGAAATGTCTACTAGCTTYTGCATTATGGRAATTGGATATGACACTTGAGCAATAACTTGAAGGTTAAATTTTCAAGTGCTGATTTGTCATCATTGTTCAAAAAGATTGCAGAGGCTTATACTTTAATAGATTTTGAGGTCTACATGATAGCACTTTATAGTAAAAAAGGTGGGGTCAAAGAGTACTTAAATTTGCCGGTTTGCATTATTGGAGTAGAACACATTTTAGAGGGACTCGATACAATATAATRATAATAAACAATGCAGAATCTTTAAACTCTGCGTTGAAAGAGGCTCAAGATTTTCCTATAGTTAGTTTTGATCGARTACATTAGACAATTGTTGCAGAAATGGTATTATGAAAAAAATGAGGTAGCGAGAAATTACACTAGTCACCTCACCTATGGAGCTGAAGATGTGTTCTAATTATCTTRAGGCAAATAGGTGGATTGCAATCAAGATATCATCAGTTGAGTTTCAAGTTGTTAACAAATTGAAATCAGATATGATTAACTTGGAAAAACATACTTGTACTTGCAGGCAATTTGATCTTGATAAATTTTCTCGCGTTTATGCAATTGCCGCTTCCAAGCAGGATGGTACATACACTTATGCTCTTTGTTCTACTTTTTATACCACTTCTTGTTGGAGAGCTGCATATTTGGAGTTTATTAATCCATTGCCTAATGAGAATGAGTAGCAGCTTCCTTTAGAAATGGTGTCAAGAGTGGTCCTTCCACTACTAACAAAATGACCTGTTGGAAGGAYACTAAAACTACAGAAAAAATCATTTGGAGAGGTAATCAAGCCTCGCAAGTGTAGTAGGTGGCCAAAAATTGGCCACAACTAGAATACCTGTACAAACTCTTTGCCCGAAAAGTGGAAACATTTACCCTTTATTTATTCTTATAAATGTAAGATATGACTTGTTCTATTTCAAGTGAAGACATCTATTTACTTTGAAGTGTATTGAGTCTAAATTTTGATAATCACATGTTGGATGTTGTGATGCACATATACACCTTAAATCAAATCCTATTCAAACAGTGGTCTTTTTTAGATAGGCCACTGTGATGGATTTCTTGCCATGTTTGGCTGCTATAATGAGCAATAGTTACATAAAAACTAACATCACGCAATTGCTTGAAAATGACACCATCAATTTGCACCTAATATGCTCATCACAGTAGGCCGCCGTGATAGAAATATCTATAACGGTGGCCTTCTATGATTAGTGTATTGGTYGATTTTCATCACACAGGTGCCATCGTGATGAACTTCTTACCAYGAAGGGTGCTGCGATGAGCTAGCTARGTGCTGCGATGAGCATTACTCCACATTTGTCTATTTCTGCTCATTGGGTGGGGTGGTGTTGTGATGAGCTAATATTGCCTAAGTTTGAAATATTCTAAAATGATAAACTTTTTAAATTGATTTAGAGTCATGTACTAAAACTAATACATTTTGTTGAAGAATTTCTCATCACTGTGGGCCACCATTACATGTCACCTACCACGGTGGGGTGTTATGATGGGCATTACTCAAAAAATTGCCTACTAATTCTCATCAYAGCAGGCCATCGTGATGGATTTCCTACTATGGTTGGCTACTTTGATCAGCAATAGTTACATAAAAACTAAAATTACTCAGTTTCATGAAAACGGACACCATTAATTAGCACCTAATATGAAGGGTTGCCTTCTGTGATGAAGGGTTGCACCTAATATGCTCATCGCAGTAGGACACCGTGATAGAAATTTATATCACGATGGCCTTCTTTGATTAGTGTATTGTTCGATTCTCATCACAGCAGGTCAATGTGATGGATATGTCCATTATGATGGCCTTCTGTGATAAAAGGTTATGAGGGTTATGCTTATCACAATCGGTCACCGTGATGGACATCTGTATCARGATGGGCATCTGTGATGAGTGCACACCAATATACGTGTGTCAAAGTAGGCCGCTGTGGTATATATTTCTATCACGATTRCCTACTGTAATGTAAGTATATTAATGTGTGTTCATCAAAGATGCCTACAATGGTAGACACGTCCATCACGATGGCCTTCTGTGATGAAGGGTTATGAGGGTTATGCTCATCATAGATGACCATCGTGATGGACATGTTTATCACGGTGGCCTTTTGTGATGAGTGTATTGGACGATTTTTATCACAGAAGGCCACCGTGACGGACATGTCTACCATGGTGGGCATCTGTGATGAGCACACATCAATTACGTGCCCCATAGCAGGCCATTGTGGTATACATTTCTGTCACGGTTGCCTGCTATGATGCAAGTATATTAATTCACAGATGCCTATCAGTGGTAGACATGTCTATCATGGTAGCCTTCTGTGATGAATGCTTATGAGGGTTATGCTTATCACAATCGGCCATTGTGATGGACATGTCTATCATGGTGGCCTTCTGTGATGAGTGTATTGGTCAATTTTCATCAGAGAAGGCATCCATGATGGATATGATGATCATGGTAGGCATCTGTGATGAGCACACACAAATATACGTGTGTCACAATAGGCCACCGTGGTATACATTTCTATCACAGTTGCCTACTGTGATGCGAGTATATTAATGTATGTTCATCTCAGATGCCCACCATGGTAGGCATGTCTATCACAGTGGCCTTCTGTGGTGCACATATATTGGTGAATGCATTCATTATAGCAGGCTGCCGCGGTAGATAATGCAAGTATATTAGCATGTGTTCATGATAGATTTCTACGGTGATAGACATGTCTATCACGATGGCCTTCTATGATGCACATAGTTTGGTGAGTRCRTTCATCACAACAAGGTGCTGTTGTAGACATGTCTGTCACGCGGCCTGCTGTGATGAATGCTGTCACCAATATARTGTCAGATATCAAAGTTTTGTGATGATMCATTCTTTTTTCRCCAAAGCAAATTCTTAGAATCACGGTATCAAGGTATATATCACTGTTTTATTGATAAATCTTAGAAAATTCAAAATTTTTGAATGTAAAGTGAGGTTTTTACCTTATGATGAATCTATTAAGATAATTTAGCTCTTCACGAAGTGTAGTTGATGCAAAGATTGAAGATATGTAGTGAAAATGATGAATATGTGAAAAGGTGGAACTGGAAAGGTAGAGAAGAAGAAGAAGAATGAGAGGCACTACTTTCAAAATTATATGACGTTAGTGAGTGATTAAAATGGAACGTTACGTGAGTTGGAGTACAAAACTATCCATTGGGTTCAAATGCACTAAGAGTATAAATGTAAATTAATTATTTATTAGGTAAAAAAATATTTATTAGGTTTATTCCCTTATCTTGGTCCAGGGCCTTTTACACAAGTATTGTTGTGGGTAAGCATTTTACCTATATTCCCCTTACTATTATGATACTTTCCTAACTCACCGATTAATTAACTCAATATTTTACTTTCACTTATATGCTATTATTATTCTATATTTCTCTTTTCAATTACACAAACTTAATACTTATATTTTTCAAATTATTTACTATTAAATATTACATTTGGATATATGAAATATTTATTTATTATATTTACATAATCTACTAAGAAAACGAGCAACTTAATATAACTCTAGGCTATTCTATACAATCACAACAACCTCTTTATAGATATATCATATGCCGAACCCAACACACAAAATGCTACCAACCCATACTGATCTATCATCCTCGTCCCCTTCCCCTTCCCCATCCCCTTCCAACTTCAGACCTTGTTCATCTATCATATTTTGCTCATCCACACCRTGTCAACTAAATAGTAAAGGTTATGTTTATYTATCATCTCATATTTAGTTGCTTTTAGATCACAATATGTSTTCATCTATCATTAAATRTTAACCTATTGCTTTGAGATACAGTCTACGTTTGTGTTTCTTTCTTTCTCACTCGAGGATATTTTATAGTTCRYCGTTGAAGGTCTAAATTGACATGGAAGATAAGAAATTAACTTTTGAATTTCATTATGGAGGGTCATTTTTTAGTGATCCATTTKTGAACTATGTGAATGAGCGAGTAGGATAATTGGGGAATATTGATCCTAATTATCTTTGTTCCATAGGTTTAGTCGGTGTACTAGCAAGTTTCGATATCCCAATTAACATGGAAATATGGTGCAGAGACCCCGATACTATATTAGAAGATGGTTTAAAGTAGTGAGTAGCGACGCAAGCTTGCTGCAATGGTAAATGATCACAAGAATCTAAGCATTATAGTGACTTATGTTATTGAGTCTATTGTTTTGCTGGGATTTGATAAAATACCTATTAAGTATGGTAATGGAGGTGGCAATGAGCAYGATGGGGACAATGAAAGTATTCCAGTTGATCATCTCGTTGATGCAAAAATAATAGATAATGAACCWTCTCCATCTGTTGAAAATGAAACCTCCAACCCYAGTGAAAGTTATCCTCTAATGCTTTCATTATATTATAATCATAAATTAGTATTTAAGAAAAAATGATTAAATATTTATGTATTTTGTCTATTTATATTTTAAATGTTTATGTACTTATGACTAAATTTATATATTTTGGGAATGTCATTGTGGGAATCATGACTATGTACGTATTTATGTATTTTGTGTGCGTATTTATGTTTTATGTATTTATGTACTCATGAATAAATTTATATATTTTCGAAATGTCATTGTATTTGTACGTATTTATGTACTTTCGTGACAATATAGATTTGGATTCCAAAAGTCCAATATGCTTAAAGATTGTTCTAATTACCTTATAAGGCCTAAACCTTAAATCTATATTGGGAAGGGAATTAAGCCAATGGCAAAGTATTTGTAAATGTTGTAAACATCATGCTTTTGCTAATAAACTATGTTACGAAAGGAAATATGAAAATACGTCAATTAATTATGCTTAAATCTTTATACTTTACAATTAACTAACTTTAATATTGTGGAAATAATTAAAAATTATCTATACCAGAATTGCTTAATTAAGTCTTTTGATTACTTGGCTCTAAACATTAAAAAAAAAAAAAATCATCGAAGTAAATTGGCTYCAAGATCAGAGTTTAAGTGTAAAATTGTTTCCAAATGTTGTATTTCTTCGGGACGTTTGCTCCAAAATATTGACGTTGGTGAGATATGATAGATTTGGCAAAAAGTAATGTCATCATAACAAGAGGATGCACTAGGCTCATTGAATTGTCAATTTTGCAACATAAGGAATTGCGAACTAAATCTCATTCATGTGTTATCTTCTTCCTCTTCCTCATCCATGATGCAGTGATAAAACCATCTAAGAAGACGACTAAACACATCTTCTTACATAGTCCCTCACAATTCAAGAACTAAAACTCATCTAAAATGGATGGTTAGCAGCAAACCATAAGAAGCTCATATCATATCCCTAAACCCCAATTTTCATCATAATTGTTCGAGAYTCCTTTTTCACCTTCATATACTATGACAAATTTTAGCGAATCAACTCTTTTATCTAGCACATATTTGGCTACTCCAACGTCTGACTCTTGAAAGTTCTAAAAACCACCTCTCTTGGTTATTAATAAACACAAATGCAATTGTGGCTTGGAATCACCATTAGTGACTTATAATACTTGGAAGGATAGAGGAAGAAAGTTCTTTGGTTGCTCTAATTTCTAGGTAAAATATTGTATTACTCCTTTGGAGTATAATGATCTAGAATTTATCTCTCCATATTCAAATATTTATGTTTTTKTTAACAATGAAAAAATAATTTGGTGCATTTATTTTTGCRTTGAGGGTTATGGAAAATATGGATTCGTCAAATGGTTGGAGGATGTATGTCAAATATCRGCTGATGATCACATATCTGAGTTYGAAATTGCTATGTCAAACTTCAACATCGAGCTTGAAATGTTGAGGGAAGACTAMAAGCATATAAAGTCGAATGTTCATGATTTGAATAATCACTAGAAGAAAAATGATATTCATCTATGAATTATTTTGTAGTTAAAGAATAATTTTTCATGGCGAATTAGCCTTGGTCATGAAAATATTTCATAGCYAGCTTCATTGATTACAGTGCRACACTAAAGGTATTTGGTGACGAAATTTAAATATCGTAGTCCCTTATAATATTTTTGATGATGATATATAAGTCATATTTAATACTTACACAATTTGCTACAAAAATATCATGATTACTTGAAGCGAAATGTCGTATATAAAAATCCATATTGTCAATAATAGAATCCAAATAAGGTTGCCATGATAACYAATTTGCTACGGAAATGGACATTGAAGTTATTAGTTGTTCGTTTTGCTACGAAAATATCATTGCTAACTAATCACTAATTTCRTCTATAGAAATAGTTTTATAGGCAATGAATCCCAAATATTGATCACATTATAGGTAATTAGTGATGAAAGACATTCCAAAGGCAACAAATTTTTCTCATAGTTGATTGTTATTTTTAACAACAGAATATATATTGTAGACAATACACTTGTTTTGGCTACAAAAATTTATTATAGCTAGTAACATCTCATTTTGTAGATATATATGTATTCGCCCTTTATAATGCTCAAATAGTTTAGGAATTATTTCTTRCTTATTGAATAGTAACGAGTATGAATTTATTTCGTAGATATTAAAAATATATTTTCTATGAACTATTCTTGTAAGTAATTCTTTCTTTTTTCTGAAAATGGATCTATAAAAAAGGCTCATATTCATTAAAATAATTCATGAGTAAAGAAATTAAATATTTACAATTATCTCAATAATATACTGAGAATGAATTCACTAGTTAACATGATTCCTTGCTTGCAAAACGAATGTAGATTCCCYATTCTTAATCATCCTCTTTTGCCTCCTTTGAACAAACTTTTTGATCACGACATCAACAATAAGCTACATTCTTACTCGTATCRAAGAGTCTAAGAAAATAACCATTGACCATCCTTTTTTGCTTGCTTTGAACAATCTTTTTGATGGACTAGAATCTTTTTGGAGAATCTGGACAATTTGCTCCTATGCTAACAAAGATGGACTAGAATTTTCCACTTCAATGCTTGGGCTTGGCCTATCTGAACAAATCTGCGACTGTCAATCATGCAATGCTACTGCTCTTTGGGACATCTAATGATGTTCATAAAGAGCATATCAAAAGATACCTAAAGCCCATAAACAGTCAAGTATTCCACCACTTTAATGTCTTTCAACCCTCAAGTAGCTTTCAGAATCACCATTAATGGCCTAGAAATATCAATTATATAACAATAAATACTCTTGAATGAAACATTAAAGATGCGCAAAGCCTTGCTCAAAACATTCAATAGAACATTAAATATGTTGAATCATCAATAACTCTAACTGATTCAAAATTCAAAGTTAGCTCATACTCCTAAATGTTAAAAATACAAATATATCATGTTCAACATCTGAAAATACTACAATAAATGGAAAAAYAAAGCTGATAAGGGTWATAACTCATTAATTTTAGAGGTCAATGTTGTATTAATTTCACTCTTTTAATTGTGCTAGCAATATTTTATATCACTTTATCATAAATATTATTGTTTATCCACTATAGTAACCTTATAAAAGTGTTAATTTGTAAATTTCATGGGTTTTTTATTGAGTAAAAGGGCTTTATTTTTTAGGAGTATGGAATTGCAATTATATCAGCAGGTTATTTGAGGATGCTGAAGGAAAGTTAAAGTAAACAGCAAAGTCAACAATGATGCTGTAACATTGTCTRGAATGCTGGTTGATGTGTTGAAGAGAGAAATTGATGAGAAAAAAAGCAAGAGCAATGAGATGCTACCATGTGGATTCCACTAGCAAAGAATAAAGTATAAAGCAAAAAAAAGCAACCAGTTGATGAAAACCAATGAAGCTTTGACAAGTGAAAAGTTAGCCTAAGCCAAAAAAGGGTTTTCATACACAAAAGAAGAGAGCGAGTTTTGGGAAGAATTCATATTTGGGTTTTGCAGCAAACCAGTAAGAAGAGCAATAGAACAATGAGAGCAAGAACAGAGAAATTGAGCAAAAAAGAGAAAGSGTTGTGGGTGAAAAGGAAATAAGAAGACCTCAAGGATCTTCACTTAAGGACCAAGCTTCTTCTTAGAATTTATTTCTTTGTAYCTTTATTTTAGCTTCTCCAAATCATGAACATTAAATATCGATCTCCTATCTCTCTACTCTTTCTTTTCRAAAAATCATATACAGACGGATGAGTCCCTCTAATCGTGAAGACGTAACCAACCCCCCCCCCCCCAACTAGAAAAATTTATTTAGTTAAAGTAATTGTTGAACCTTTGCATTTAATGTTTTGAGGAATGTTTATGCAAGGTTGTACTTGTCTTCATGCTTCATCAATGCTATTTATTGCTATACATTTACTATTGACTGATCATCTTCAGCGAATGTGTGAGTTGTTTAAGGTTTGAAAACTTTAGAATAGTGGAAATATTACATAAATATGAGTTTTGAGATCTCTCATTTATGAACACTACATGAATATAAGTTTGGTTCATAAAAAGGCTTTAGCTTAACTGGGTTCTTCATTTAGGAAAGTCCGAGATGGTAGTTATCTTAACAAATCAGAACAACACGACCAGATTAGATTAGGAGGTTGCGATCACATTATTTTCTCATTTGCATGTTGTACGGTGAACTTTGTTGTAACTTTGATAATGTAGCAGAAATATTTCAACACCATTCTCCTATTTTTTAACCACTAATACTTAGGGGATTCATTAAGCTTAACTTACGTTTAAATCCTTTATCATCATTTACATGTTGTTGTTGTTTTAATCAATATCTTGAACCATTAAAGTAAYTAAATTGACTTATTTTATTTAGTGAYAGAACAACCAATCCACTATTTGAATTTTATTGGAAGTTTTGTAATACCAATCTTCTACATTCAATCCTCATGGGAACATCTTACTCCGTATTTATTACTTGTAGACYGGGAATACTTGTGTATTGTTGTCTATTGCCTAATTGTGATTTTGTCTATCAAAAGCCTAGAGAAGGCTTAATGAAGCTCTATCATGAAGATCTATTTGGTTATTCCTCTTTTTCCTTTTTAGCTTCAAGCTTCTCCTTGTTGACCTYTTTCCTCTTCTTCCTTTCCTCCTTGCGATTGCCTACTGTATCCGTGTGAATTCTCCAAAATTKTCCTCTTTTTCACTTTTTGTATAAATCATCTCTCGGAAACTTTTGGGCAAAAGTTGCGCTAAATCTCAGATACTTGTCAAGCTAGGATTACTCCAAGACACTTTTGCTTTATGCTTTTTGATCCCATGTTACTTTTTGTGTTTTAGCTTCCCAAGATATTACTTTTACATGGCAACATTTCCTTCTTCATTTGACTTAGCTTTAATTTATCTCTTGCTCTTTCATTAAGATCTTCAATGCTGCAATGTCAATGCTACAACAATGGCCACTACATTTTGACTTCTCTTAATTCTTCATCAAGTAACACTATAATTCACATGTAGAATTACTTTATTGCAAAATAAGGCTTTTTACTTCAATAAAGRCTTATGAATTCTACAGTTTCACATTTTGACAAGAATAAGATTTTTTAAATGAATTCAGACAATGTTTRAGGTAAAATAGCACAAAGYAGTGTTTTAACGCAGCAAAGAGGGTGAGAATAGACAAATAAATGTTAACAAAATCAATGGATTACAAACTTAAAGTAGAAAAATTTTAAATCATGACTATTGTTATAATACTCGTACATATATTAGTATATGTCAAATTTACATAATCTACCCTTCAATGTTAATATAATGTTCAAATAACATGATCTGCAATTTAAAAACATGACCATTTCAATGTATTAAAAATTATTCCTTTTCTTCAACATAAACATTTAGATCCAAGTTCCTCACTCCGCTTTGTGTATTTGTCACTTGATTATCTAATTTGCCATATATGGCTCTATTAACTCCAACCTGCTCTAAAATGACAAGAAAAATATTAGTTATTATGAGCAAGTAAACTATTASGAGCACATTTGCATAAAAAGATACTGAAATTTTAAATTATACTTGCTGATCAGAGCTATGATGCACATTTGAATTACCAAATCTCCTTGAATTCCTTCACCTACTCTGTTGCTGAGCATTAGTTGCATGAACACGACAACTRTTTCTTCTACAACCCCTCCAACCAYCTTCGTTGTATATCTAATTGATTAATCCTTGGACGACCCTAGTAGTTGTAACGAGCGAATTGAACAATAATCTTTTCAACCCTTGTATAGTATCTTTYGTTTCTATTTCAATGACATTTRCTTTGAGATTATCATTTGAATTGCAGTTGTTGAGCTCCTTCTTTGATTTAAAYAAAATATGTTTTAACCTATTAATTCTTACAACACTAAACAAAGCAATGTCAGCAACTTCATTGAAGATCCTCTCAAGCTCTCCATACTTTGATGTGGGAGAAAACCCATTGATTTTACTAGTATTTATGTATTTATTTTCACACTCTTTAATGCGTTGAAGTACTACTTTGTGCTATTTTTTCTTAAACATTGTCTAAATTCAATTAAGTAACTTTATTCTTGCTATATTTGTGAAATTGTAGAATTCATGAACCTTTATTGAAGTAAAATACTTTATTTTTGTAGAAAAATGATTCTACATGTGAATAAAAGTGTTGCTTGATGAAGAATTAATAGATGTGAAAATATTAATTACTACTGTAGTGTTGTTGTTGCAGCAATGGTGGATGTGAACAAAGGTGCATAGGACAAATTAAGAAAAGTCAAAACTGATATCTCGGAAAGCCAAAAATCAACAAGAAGTACCTTGGGAGCAAAAAGCATAAAGCATATATGACAAGGGAATTTCTTGGAGAAACAAAAGCTTAACAAGTGTCCTTGACTTTAGGGGAACCTTTCCCAAAATCTTCCAAGGGAACCTTCATACAAAAGAAGAAAAAATGCAACAAAAGAAGGGCATTCACAAATGCACRTAGGAGTGACAATTGCCACRAGCAAGAGAAAAGAARAGGTAAGAGGTCAGGAAGAAAGGGAATCTTAGCTTAAGAGAAGAAGAAGAAGAAGAAGAACTCAAGACGACTTCACCCTAAAGCTTCATCAACCTTTCTTAGGATTTGTTTCTCCTTCCTTTAGTGTTATTTGAAGATGTTGAATACGAAATTATTGTATTTTCTAACATCTAAGAGTATGAACTAACTTCCTTGTAGAATTGTGCTCTTCATTAATAATTTATTCAAGGTTGGTTTTCAACGTACAATCACTATTTCTTAATCATTAATGGTTGTTGTGGTAGCTACTTGAGGTTGAGAAACATTATAGTAGTGGAATCCTTGAGTAGCTATGAGTTTTGAATATCTTAGGATATGTCATTAATTAATAAACACCATAGACATTGTTTAACACAAAACCATAAGAGACTTAGGCATTTATTTGGGTTTCTTAAGCTATGTGACATTGAAAGGTTAACCAACTTATTGAAATAACACCAACAAACAGAAAGGGTGATGTCATTATCTGTCTTGGTTTGCATTTTTTAATGTTGCTAAATCCTTGACATGCGATGATGCAATATATATGTTGTAGCATTGTTGTGAATGCTTCCTGAATTTTAGTATGTTAGGGATTTTAACTCTAACTCATTTTAAGACTCTCAATCATCTCGTGTGAGGATTTTGCACTGGTTTATTATCCAATTTTAGTGATTAGATATTTTTAGTTTATTTTATTTTATTTAGGGACTATTACTCAAGCAAATATTTTTTTATTGAGAATTTATGCTACTACTTTTAAGTCATTAATCCTTGTGGGATCAATATTCTATTCACTCTATATTATTTGTACCGTGTATACYTGCATGAAAGCTGACTGCATCTGCGATCTTATCTCTCATACTTCTCATATTATGGTGACATGTTAGGWTATTCCTCATTTTTAAAAAGAAAAACTGCTTGTGCTTCCCAATTACGTCCTTCCTCCATCTTCATAGGATGTATTTTTTTGAAACTTGCCTTACATCATTCGGTGAAATAATCTTTAGAATATGAGCACATAATGGTCCTTGTGATTCAAACTTCCTAGAATTACATTTCATAAAACATCATTCTTCCTTGTATAAAATAATGTAAAATCATTCATCAAGATTTTTCACGAATTTTAGACTTCTGAAATCCTTGCTCATAAAATTCTTCATCACTTCCTTCAGCGAGCTCATCACTTCCATCAATTACATGGCAATACCACATCCTTTCAATTTTTTCTTAAATTTTTCGAACATGGCTTTTGTGTATGCCTTTTTGAAAATGAATCTCACATTCATAAAATGTTACACAAATAATCACATTGTTTTTTTACCTTAAATCTGCAAAAGATTCCTTCTCAATCTTAAGCTATCTCATATTGTTCAAGAAATTATTTAAGTATAATCTGAGCATGAACATAACCATCAAAAACACTATCACTCCTTTGGGTTGATAGCATCCCAACCCAAAAAATGTGATTCACATAGACAGCAATCCCAAGCTCTCTTTCTCTCTTGTTGAAAAGTTTTTTCAACTATTCTTTCGACTTTAGACCATACTTGTCAATAAATTGACTCAAATTTCTCACAACATGTTTCCTTTAGGCTGTCATATAAACAACTTTGAACTCATTCTTTTCCCTGTGAATCTCAACCACCCCGCTAAACTTATCAAGAACTTTACAGAAAATATGCCAAATCAATACGTCCAGTTTGTATTTCGCATGACTTTTCTAATAGCATTTCGCACCCTCTCACACCGATCACTCATTATMGCAATGGRAGCATGACCACCCATTGCCACAAGCTATATGTTCAAAAAGAAAAAAATGTAAGTTTCAGTGTATTCACATGAAATTATTGTTGAACCTAACATAATTGACTGACCATGATGGTTTATTCCAACAATGCTAACAAATGACATTTTATATCTAATAACAAGGTMAAATTAGCACTTACCACATCTCGAACATCATCATCGGATGCTCTATTGTGAGGGTGCACCCAGAATACACGAACTAGTTTCCTTGTTCATCAGTGTGAATCCAATGAAAAAATGATAATACTCTTCTGTTGCATTCTTAGGAAAATGTGATTGATGCAATTTGCATCACCCTTGCCTAGTTTCAGTTTTGTAGTCCTTTTAACAGAGTCTCAACAATCCTTCGATAAACAATGTAATTTGTCCGGTCCTCCGTCATGAATTTCTAAAAATTCTAATAGTTCTGCTTGGGTTGATTCCTGCTACACCATTTGCTTCAAGTTTCCTTTTTGGTTTGAACTTAAAAAACCAATGACCAAGCATGAACCTCGACATGGAGGGTCCTAATTCGTGGTTATGTTCATCTTCAAACTTGGTCGCCTACTRCAATTCATTGCCCAACATTTTGCACTTATCTTTGGAAGCAATTTATCCTTTTTGAAATTTGTTGGTCTTATATTTCCTGGCTTTGTCGCAAAGGACTGCCTGATATCTCCTAAAATTACCACCACCCTTGGAAGCTGACCTTTTCGCAATACTAAATCCTCTCCTTCGAGCAAATTCCATATAGGATATGAACATGTGTCACTGTTCTCATAAATGGTTCGTACCCGTGGTGTTCTAAGATATACTRCCACCACTGGTTCATCTTGTTGAAATTGAATTCTTCATCAATGGTTTCTTCCACAATAATAACATTGCTTCGAAAAATATCCTCCTCAATGTCAGGATCATCAACTTGAACCTGATCAACCATTATTAATTTCAGATCTTGCACCCTGCAATCTATCAAAATTCCTATAATTATATTTCTTGATGCTAATGACTTGAAATCATTCAAGGAGATTGATTATGAGATTTTTAGCTCGAATCTCATGTGTTGTTGTTTTTGTTGACAATGGCAGTGAGTCTTTGTTTTGCTCCGGTTCTTTCCCAAGGGTATTCATTAAGAAATCTAYATGCTAGATTCACCTCCTACTTTCATTTTGTAATTTTGATTTTATCCTTGGCAGGCACAAAAATAAAGCAATTAGTAGTTAATCAATTGTTTAAAGTATGATATTATTTTTTGGTGGAAACGGATCTATATATTGCACAAGAAAATAATTACAAATATAAGAGCTGCTAGCTATTAACTAATTAAGCAGCAGCGACAATGATCTAAACGCCTACATAAACATAACACCCTAGCTAACGCAGGAGGAATTACAAAATCTTCCTTGAAAAATTATTTATTATGCCACTGCCATATCATACTTCATTTGTCCCTACCCTTCAAATTGAAGTCAAGCCATGCCTTCAGCAATGAGAAGAAAAGACCTGGTTAACGGGGAGGATGCCAAGCAATGTCTCCCTTGCCAACGAACATTCATTTCTTTTGTAAACAAATTAATGATGACTTATTACTAATTATATCAAACTATGTTGGTTAGTCATAATATCATAGTTTAATATATGATTAGTTTATGAGTCTAACTCAATTAACTATTGATTATTGTCTATTAAGAGTTAACATTGGTTTGTTATTTAAACTATGGTCATTAATCATACTAGCATAGTTAATATATGTTGATCTATGTTCATTATTCATAGCGCCATGGTTGACATGTTCTATAGTAGCATGGTTAGCATATTTAACTCTCATTACTATTTACTAATGACTATACTGAACTTACTAATTTATTAATAATTCTAAGTATGCATTTATTTTATGAAAAAATCACTCATTTCTTATTACTAATTAGATTACTATTAACTATTTTACAAATAAAACTTTTAATCTTTGTTAAATTACTAATTACTAATACACTAATAATTTTGATTAATTAGATTTATTTATTATTAATTAGTTTTCTATTTACTTTTTACAAATAAAACTCCTAATCATAGTTAAATAACTAATTAGTAATGAGTAATTTATTAATTATTGAGTAATTACATTTTTTACAAACAAATTACTAATTATTAATTACTTATTACTACTAAACATAGATATTCTAATAATTATGAATAATTACATTTATTTTATAAAGAAATTAAGATTTAAAAATTCCTAATTTATATCTTCTAATTAATAATTAAAATATTAATCTTTGTTAAATTAGTATATTATTTGGTATTAATTAAATTTACTTTATAAACAAATTAAATTACTAATTTATGAACCCGAACCCGAACATAAACTTGCTTTACAACTTCTTGTGCATTGAAAAGACAAAAAGTGATTGACATGAAATGAGTAAATGAATGACACAAGTCGGAGGGAAAGAATTGAGGGAATGTGGAAGAAGGTGGAGGGAACCGGCTGATTCGTTTCACATAGATTAAAGGATTATTCGGGTCATTTTGCATATATGATTAGTGTTGAGCCACATTATTCATGGCTCAACATTTGGTCGAATAATATTTTTAACTTATTTATTACATATGCACAAAAAATTCCTAATATCATCAATATTTATTTCATATTTTATACTTGTTCTGTTTTTAAAATTATGTCGCAATATGGTAAAATATATATATCAAATAATAATAAATTAGTCTAAAATTACTAGTAAAGTGACATCTTTACCCTACATTTGAAAACAAGAGAATTAGTTGCATGAGGAAAATATATTGTTATGGTGTCGGTTTGAGAATTAAATGTGTAAAAAAAGAAAAAA
The DNA here is from genome assembly GCA_001752375.1 of Rhazya stricta. Classification (NCBI taxonomy): domain Eukaryota; kingdom Viridiplantae; phylum Streptophyta; class Magnoliopsida; order Gentianales; family Apocynaceae; genus Rhazya; species Rhazya stricta. Next base: position 765,821 of record MEJB01000071.1, read on the forward strand.
AATATTTTTGGTGCCTTGATAAGTGTAATATGACATACTTTCATAAACAAGAAAAATGTTTTAATATAAGAAGGAAAAGGGAGAGAAAAARTTTATAGAGAGAAGAAAAGTTGGGAAGAATCGTCAACTGAATTATTTTTAACATTGATATGAGTCAAAATCCTTTATTTATAGAGGTTAAACCCTATGGCTTTTAGGATTTTAAGTAGGGAAGTCATTTACCAATGATTACTTAAAAAACTCGCCCTTAAATGCTAATCTATACAACAATTGCTTCATAACAATTTGTTTGGGAAAACCCTATGTGAAAAAACTAAAGCAAATTAAGAGAAAAGAGTATAATTAATGGTGGGGTATTAATTGCTGYCTTGTTAAAACCTTGTCAGGAAAACCCAGTAGGACAAAACCTGATTGAAGGAAAAATAGTACAGCTACACTCCCTCATATAGATGATCACTGAATATCATTGATTCGATGCATTTCAATCCGATGAATCAATTTTCTTTAAATTATCATTTGATCGAATCTGTTGAACATAGATGGTCTCCACTTTTTTTGAAACTCTTGCATGTAGAAGAACTTTGGAGAAATATGATTTGTTCTATCTCCATTGATGTAGCCTCCTTTGAGTTGTGCAATATAAGTTCATGTATTGCAATAATTTTTGAATGATTTGAGCATCTAACTCTTATAGTTTACTTAAAAAATCTCCAAAACACAGTGTTCCTTGAACCTACACTAATTGCAGAAATTGATGAAATCACGCGACCGTTACCAAATCACCATTTGACTTATCTAGTAACTGCTATGCTGATTGTGCGCCCCTGATCCTTGCCACAAGATCACCTGATGTTATTGCTCCCATTTCAAATACGAGTCTTTCCAGCTCACTAGCTTCTGTTTCCAAAATTTCCCGCAATACTAAAAACGTAACTGAACCTAAAACAACCTAGGCGTTTGTCCGGCGCTTAGTCAAGTCAACCTAAGCTCCAGCCATTATGGCCAATATCAAATTTCGTGCCTGACACCTGGTGTCTGCCCAGGCACCCACGCATTACTCTTGTCCGATAGTGCCTTACGCCCAGCGTGCAACAGGGTACTGGCTACCATCGCCCTGAATGCCCAGGGACATATTAGAGACGTCTGCCTGTGACRCCTCAACTGAAAACCAACTCCATTCTTGTGAGCATGTTATATARTCGACTTCCGTTCTTATATACCGCCATTTTCACCCTCAGTGTATAGGTTCTCCATGCCAAGGTCTTATACTAGCCGTATCCCAGGTGTCRGCTAGTCTTGGTGCCAAGAATGGCACCCAAATAAGTTCTCCCCTTATAAACTTCCCCACGCATGAGAGCTTGATGCCCTCATCAAGGGTTTAACCCTATCCCAATCCTACTTCACATTATCTCTTAATTGCCATAAGGTCTCAGCTTACTCCCATGTTGCGTTCATCTCATCCTCTCCAACTTATTGCATTAAATATTCCGTATACTAAAATTTAATTCAGGTGTTATGGGTTTTATGCGACAACACTTTTCAACACCCTTGTCAAACTGGAACCGAATCATAGGCAAATGCCTCTTTGCTTGGACTCTTCCAGCTTTGAGTTTCATCCTTATGACAGGGTTCACCATTCGGTGAATCTTCAGCCGATCGGGTAGATTAAGCCTATAAGCTATGTTCCCAACCTTATGCAACACTTCAAAAGGTCCATCATATCAGGGAACCAGGCCTTTATGCACGGCCYTGATTTTGTGACATTTCCAAATGTTGGAAGTCAATTTCATTATCACCAAGTCTTCAACCTTGAACTCAACGTCCCTCCTATTTTGATTTGCGAACTTTTTCGTTCGGAATCGAGCAATAGCAAGGCTATCCTTAGCCTCATCCACCAACTCCTGTTTGGCCCTTCCAAACCGATAAGCCGCTGAACACCAGCTTTGTTGTTCTGGATGGAGATTTCGTGTGGGGAAAAAGAGGCATTTGTCCATTTGCCAACTCAAATGGACTCATATTTGTTGTAGATGACTTATGTAGATTATAGATAAACTAGGCCACATCTAGCAGGTCTACCCAGTTTTTTGACATGTCGTCACAAAATGCCTCAAATATTCTTCTAACAACCCATTGATTTTTTCCGTCTGACCATCTATTTGAGGCTGATCAGCGGTAGAAAACTAGAGTTCTAACCCCAACATGTTGAACAATGCCGCCCAAAAATGTCCTGTGAACCGAGGATCTCTGTCTCTCACTATGTCCTCTGGTAAGCCAAAGAACTTTACCATGTTCAAATAAACAACTCAACAGCAACTTCTGCTGTACACGGTTCTGGTGCCCCCACAAACACAACATATTTTGAGAACCTATCACCTATGACTATCATAGAGTTCTTWGCATCACTCTTGGAAAAATCGACTATAAAGTCCATTCACACAGATTGCCACGGTTTGTTTGGAATGGGCAAGGTTTGCAGCAATCCAGCCTCCCTTTTTCTTTCCACTGTGTCTTGCTAGCATACCAGGCAAGACTTGACATAGGCCTCAATGTTTTCCTCTATTCTAGGCCAAATAAAACGATAGGTCAAGAAGGCTCAGAGCCTAGGTTCTGATACCAATTGTTATTGGCGAAATTTTTCTCATGCCAAAACAAGACATGAACGCCCACATGGTGTGCCAAGAAGTCTGTTACTTGACCAACAATCACCCAATGTGCACAATGTCCCATGAACTACCTGAACTAGCATGAGTTCAAGGTGTTTTGGGAACCATTTTAGCTAGCTCGTCACTAATAGAGTACCAGTTAGAACGTGAACACAATTCAAACAACATGATTTATAGGCCTTAACTCAACCTTGCTCCCTTATTCACTCAATATTACAAGGAATGTTCACTGCTGGCATTGCAAAACCTTACAATCCCTCTCTGGATTCTTTGAAATTCTCTTTTTGGTTTACATGCCCATAACATTATATAGGGAGCCAATCCTACATTTATACCCGTCCCCAAAACCAAGGAAGACGGTCAATCAATRTTAAACCTACACTAATGGTAGCAATTACTGAAATCACGTAACCGTTACCAAATCACCATTTGACTTATCTAGTAAYTGCTGTGCTGAWTGCGCACCCATGATCCTTGCCACACAATCAGCTAATGTTATTGCTTCCATTTTAGTTACGAGTCTTTCCAACTTACTAGCTTTCGTTTTCCAAAATTTCGGGCAATTCTCAAAACTCCAACCAAACCCACAAAGACTTGCGCGTCTGCCYAACGCCCCGTCCAGTTGACCTGTGCTGTAGCCTTCATGGCAAATATCCACTTTCTTGCTTGGCACCTGGTGCCCGTCTAGGCGCCCACACATTACTCTTGTCCGACAGTGCCTTACGCCCAATGCTTGAGCGCCCAGGGACATACTGGAGGCATCTGCCCATGACGCCCTAGCTAGAAACTAACTCCTTTCTCGTGAGCACATTATATAACCGACTTCCATTTTTATATACCGAAGGTTGCCCAACCATTTTAACCCTCAGTGCCTAGATTCTCCAAGCCTAGGTCTAGTACTGGCTGTGCCCACAAGAATGGTTCTCCATGCCTGGTTTCCCTGAACCTAACTGATCATGGCATACACAATAAGCACAAGTACTTGGTCGACTCTCGCTACCCGGCGACTGATCGACTTTGAGACTCAGATGGCATGGATTGTGTGTCCCTAGGAGGAAGCGACCGACTAACCCATGGGCCTTTCATGGCCGAGTTGGTGAATGACCTGGTTGTCAACGTAGGCAACTTAATGGATATGACTCCTACCGTGATTGAGGCAATAGGCCTCAAGAAGAAGGTGACATCTTTGGAGCAGTCCCTAAGCACAATCCAGGCGGACGTAGCCATGATAAAGAGAGCTGTGATGCAAGAGAGTCTAGTTGAYGATCCTGGACGTGAACGTTCTGGGGTGAAAATCCCARAACTGAAGGCTTCTGGAGGTTCACAAAATGCCAAAGAATCTAGGAAACTTCTTGTGAGATGTTGACCAGTATTTCCAAAAGGTAAGAGTTCCTAATGGTGAGAAAATGTCATTTGCAAGTATATATCTTTCAGGTGATGCGAAACTGTGGTAGCAGCCTTGAAGTTGTGATGACTCAAAGACCAGGATCGAGTCGTGGGAGGAATTGAAAACAGCTTTGAAGGCTGAGTTTCTACCCACGAACTCTTCCTGGGTGGCTCGAGAGGCGATCAGAAGGCTAAAACTCGCATGCACGGTTCACGAATACGTGAAAGAGTTCAGTTCCTTAGTGCTGAACATTCTTGAAATGTCTGAAGAAGATAAGTTTAACTTCATGGCAGGGTTACAACCTTGGGCACAGGTGAACTGAGGAGACAGTCAGTTCAGACCTAGCCACAAGCCATAGCGATGGCCAGATCGTTTGTTGGATTTCAAAATGGCTCTTAGCTAGGAAGGCAAGAGGATGCATGGTATGAAGGACAGGAAGACGTGCCATTTTGTGAGGCTACAAGAGGAAGAAGCTTGGTGAGTCTTCTTCTAAGCCTGCTATTGAAAAGATAAGCTTGCTGGAGGCAACTTCGATGGCAAGGTCAAGGGCGCCAGATGCTTTATTTGTGGCGGCCCTCATTTTGCTAGAACCCATCCCAGGAGGGAAAAACTCAATGCAGTGGTTGTTGAGCATGCGAGATGTCTTGAGGAGGACTGTCAATCCCCTGTACTTGGTGACTGTTATCACAAGTATGGTCATTATTCCTAAACTCATTTGTCTAATATGCTTAACGATTTTCGTGAATGGTGTGGAGTGCCTTGCTATGGTAGATTTTGGGGCTACCCATAATTTCGTGGCCTAGAAGGAGGCTGAAAGGCTGGGACTGGTGATAGAATAGCCAGCCAACAGATTTAAGATCAATGAACTTGCTGCCAAGCCTAGCATGGGTACAACAGTGGTAGATTTGAAGGTTGGTGCATATAAAGGGAATGTGAACTTGCTGGCCTGACCCTTGGACGACTTTGACATGATTTTGGGCATGGAATTAACTCAAAGTGAAAGTTTCTATGGTGCCATTTTATGGGAGGCATCTATATCAACAACGAGTCCATTCCCCTGTTTGTAGAAATGAGGTATTCTCTAACTAAGCCCTTTGAGAAATGGGGTTCTTTGTCGACTTTGYAGGTGAAGGCTGGAGTGAAAAATAGGGAGGAAACATATCTGACAACATTAATAGAAGTCAAGCTAGATGTGTTTCAGAATGTTCTAGACTAGGTGACTAAAATTATAGAGGAATTTACCGATGTTATGCCTCCAGAATTACCCAAGAAACTTTTGCCTATGAGGTCTAATGATCACAAAATCGAGCTGGAATTGGAGTCAAAACTTCTAGCTCGAGCCCTTACAAGATGTCTCTTGTTGAGCTCGTTGAATTGAGGAAGCAACTTAATGAGTTGCTAGATGGTGGACTGATTCAACCATCTAAGGCACCGAACGGTGCCCCAACATTGTTCTAGAAAAAGGCCGCCAGGTCTTTGCATTTTTGTGTAGGCTATCGGGCATCATTGGTTGTCCATGTGGCTACATTATTGCAGTGTCTCGGAAGGCTTGGCCGGGTGGCTGCTGTGGAACAGTATGTGGGCGTGCCATAGGCGGACATGGACCAGATGAGACAGACAGTCTCTAGTTGACAGACTAGTGTTGGAAATTAGCTTCGAACGGACATGGATCGAGGTGCCAGAACCTAAGGCATTTAGTGGTGAATGGAACGCCAGAAGTTGCACAGTGCTTGGGGAGGTACCAAGGTTGGCTCAGAGCATGGGCGCAGTCAACCGTTTGCAACTGATTTTCGATTCTAGTCTGTCCACCAGAGGTTGTCTCATCCGACCTATGTCCGCTCGTGACATGCCCATAGACTATTCCATGCTAGCTACCCTTGTTGTGAKGGCTTCAACACCACTTGTATTTTTCCAAGTTGTCCACTAATTCATAAATATTAGGGATAGTTCTTACCCAGTCAAGCCCTCCAAGAAACTTCAACAACATAGCAATATGGGCCTCTTGTTCGTCTAGCCACTGGACAACCGACGATGCCCGACTGTCCAGTAAGGATCCGTCAACCTTTTCCTGGAACAATGTTGAGGCACCGTAAGGTGCCTTGGAAGGCTGAATCAGCCCAGCATCTAGCAACTCGTTGACCTGCCTCCCCAACAGAAGATATCTTGTAAGGAGCCCAAACTGGAGGTTGTGACCCGGATTCTAACTCGATCTTGTGGTCCGTAGACCGCCTAGGTGGACGTTTCTTGGGCAATCTTGGGGCATAAAGTTAGTAAATCCTGAAACATATCTAGCTTGAACTCTATCAATGTTGCCAGGTATATGTCCTCCCCATGTTTATCAGTCTTTCACCTGCATAGGACGATAAAGAACCCCATTTTTCAAAGGGTTTAGTTAGAGAGCATCATCATCTCTACAAATAGAGGAATGGACCATTGTTGATATAGATGCCTCCCATATACGACACCACAGAAACTTTCGCTTTAAGCATGAATTCCATGCCCAGAATCATGTCGAAGTCGTTCAAGGGTAATGCCAGCAAATTCACATTCCCTTTCCATGTGCCAACCTTTAGATTCACCACCATCGCACCCTTACCAAACTTGGTAGCTGAGTTCAGTGCCTTTACTTTGCTAGCCGACTGTTCCATCACCCGTCCCAGTCTTTCCGCCTCCTTTTGGGCCACAAAATTGTGAGTAGCCTCATAATCTACTATAGCAAGGCACTTCACACCATTCACAAGAACTGTTACATATATCAAATCAGCACATTTAGGAGTAATTACCGTACTCGTGATAACATTCACCAAGTGCAGAGGATTGATATGGATGTCCTCCTCAGAACGCCCCTCGTCCTCAGTAACCATTATATTGAACTTTTCCCTCCTGGATAGGTTATGGCCAAATGAGGGCTGCCACAGATGAAGCATTTGGCGCCCTTGGCCCTGCCATCGAAGTTGCCTCCAACAAGCTTCTTTTTTTCCCGGAGCAGGCTTTGAAGAAGCTTAGTAAGCTTCTTCCTCTTGTCTTTCCTTACAAAATGGCCTATCTTCCCGTTCTGGCCACGAACGTTCTTGCCAGGCATCTTCTTGCCTTCCTGGCCAAGAGTTGTTTTGAAATCCACCAAACGTCAGCCGCYGCCAAGGCCTGTGGGCTGGTCTTAACTGACTGCCTCCTCAGTTCAATCTATGCCCATTATTGTAACCCTGCCATAAAGTTAAACAACTTATCTTCTTCAGACATTTCATGAACATCTGCAACAAGGAACTGAACTCTTTCACGTATTCCCGAACATTGTCTGTGTGTTTCTGCCTTCTGATCRCCTGACCTAGGAGGAGTTCATGGGCAGAAACTAAGCCTTCAAGGCTGTTTTCAATTCCTCCCACGGCTCGATCCTAGTTTGGGAGTCATCACAACTTCGAATCTGCCACCACATTTTTGCATCACCTGAAAGATACATGCATATGACACCTTCTCACCTTCTAGAAATCTTACTGCTTGGAAGTATTGGTCAACACCCCACAAAAGTTTTCCAGATCTTTGGCATTATGTGCACTGCAAAAGCCTTCGATTTTGGGATTTTCACCCTAGAAGGTTCATGTCCAGGAGCACCGTTTGGGCAACCTTGTGCTACGGCTCTCTTTATCACGGCTATGTCGACTTGGATCGTGCCTAGGGACAGCTCCAAAGCCATCACCTTCTTCTTGAGGCCCGTTGCTTCAGTCATAGCAGGAGTCATATCTACCAGGTTGCCCACGTTGATGACCAGGTCGTCCACCAACTTAGCCACGAAAGGGCTATGGGTCAGTCAATCACTTCCTCCCAAGRAATGCACAACTGACGTCATCTACGTCTCAAGGTCGATCAGCCGCTGGGTGGCAAGCATCGATTGAGCACTCGTGCTTGTTGTGTTTGCCATGATCAGTCCGGTTCAGAGAACCCAAGCTGTAATACGAATTTTTATGGGGGCACATCTTCTTGGGCGAGACATTGTTGTTGCGGATGCCCTAAGTCGTAAGGTGCAAATGGAGTTTATAAAATCCTAAGCTCTGTTGTTTCTGATTTTGTTGACAATATTCGTGAAGCATCTAGGAGTGATACTACATACCAAAATCTTGCCAAGTGAGTAACCAAGAAGCGGCCGGATGCTTCTGGCTTGAAGATGGGTTGCTGATGGCAAAAGGTGGCCGTGTCTATGTCCCTATAGGACCCTCAMCAAGGGAGTTGCTGAGAGAGTTGCATGACACAAAGTGGGCGGGTCATCCTGGCATGGAAAGGACTCGAGCCCTATTAACCTGGCATTTGTTTGGCCTAGGATGGAGGAAGATACCGATGCCTATGTCAAGCCTTGCTTGGTGTGCTAGCAAGATAAGGTGGAAAGAAGAAGGGACGCTGTATTGATGCAACCCTTGCCTATTTCAAACAGATCGCCGCAGTTTATGTCAGTGGACTTTATTGTCGGTTGTTACAACATCAATTTTTCTCACGCCTAATAAGGCACAAATGCATATGTAATGCGCCAAAAGTTCGTTACTTGGCCCGCAATTACTCAATATGCACAACATCGAGTTCAAGGAGTTCTGGGAACCCTTTTAGTTAGTTCGTCAATAACAGAGTCTAGTTAGAATGTGAACACAATTCACACAATTCACACAACATGATTTACAAGCATTAGCTCAACCTTGCTCTTTGATTCACTCAATATTACAAGGAATGTTCACTATGGCATAGCAAAACTTACAATCCTTCTCTAGACTCTCTGAGATTCTCCCTTTCTCTAGTTTTCCATGCCCAGAACAATATATAAAGAGCCAAAACTACAGTTATAACCATTCTCAAAATCAGGGAAAATGATCAATTAGCATTAAACCTACATTAATGGCAGCAATTGTTGAAATCACGCGATCGTTACCAAATCAGCATTTGACTTATCTAGTAACTGCTATGTTGATTGTGCRTCCCTRATCCTTGCCACAAGATCARTTGAYGTTATTGCTCTCAATTCAGTTGTGAGTCTTTCCAGCTAATCGGCTTCCATYTCTCAAAATGTCCGCAATGCTTAAAACTCCAAACGAACCCACAACGGCTTGGGAGTCTACTCGACGACYAGTCAAGCCGACCTTTGCTCAAGCCTTTATGGCCAATATCCAGTTTCGTGCCTGGCACTTGTAGCCCGTCCAGGCGCCCACACATTACTCTTGTCCGATAGTGCCTTATACCCAGTGCGCAACATGGCACTGGCACCCAGCGCCTTAGTGCCCAAGAACATACTGGGGAAGTCTGCCCATGATGCCCTAGCAGGAAACCAGCGAGCACATTAYATAACCAACTTCAATTCTTATATATCGAAGGTTACCYAGCCATTTTCACCTTSGGTGCCTAGGTTTTCCACACCTAGGTCTAGTGTTGGCCGTGCCCCGAGCATCGGACGATCTTGGTGCCCAGTGACTAATCGACCTTGAGACTCAGATGGCATCGATTGTACATTYCTTGGAAGGAAGTGACTGACTGACCCACTGGCCTTTCGTGGCCAAGCTGTGAGTTCCAAGGTGGGCAAACTCAAGTAAGGCGCATGGGCGTGCATAGACATGCTGGCTGGGCACTATGCGTAATCGACCAGCACATTTCTAGCATGCAATCCAGAATGGGCATCGGTTACTCAAGTAGACGATCCTTCTTCCCTTTGTCTTTCCTCACAAGACGACTTGTTTTTTTTGTCCTTACCACGATCCTTCTTGCCATGCGCATTCTTGCCTTTCTGGCCAAGAGCTATTTTGAAGTCCACCAAACAATCAACCGCCGCCACAGCCTGTGCCCATGGTTGTAACCCCTCCATAAAGTTAAACAACCTAATATTCTTCAAACATTTCACGAACGTCTAGCAACAAAGAACTGAACTCTATCACTTATTTKCCTACGTATATCAGTCTTCTGGTCTAGGAGTCATCACAACTTTGAGTCCGCCAGCACAGTTCTGCATCATCTGAAAGTTACAGAACTATAGTGGCAAACTTGGAGTTGTGATGACTCTCAGACCAAGTCGAGCCGCRGGAAGAGTTAAAAATAGCCTTGAAGGCTCAGTTTTTGCTCACGAACTCCTCCTGGGTGGCTCGACATGTGAYTGTGAAGGCTGAAGCACACAGAAAAGGTTCGCARTTACGTAAAGGAGTTCAGTTCCTTATTGTTGGATATTCGGGAAATATCCAAAGAAGATAAACTGTTTAACTTCATGGCGAGTCTGCAACCATGCGCACAGGCTGAATTGAGGAGGCAGTCAGTTCAAACTTGGCCACAGGCCATGGTGGCAGCTGATTGTTTGGTGAATTTCAAAACGGCTCTTAGCCAGGAAGGCAAGAGGCTGCCTAGSAAGAAGGACCGTGGCAAGGABGGAAAGACAGGCCGTTTTGTGAGGAAAGACAAGAGGAAGAAGCTTAGTGAGTCTTCGTCCAAGCCTGCTAGTGGAAGAGAGAAGGTTGCTGGAGGTAACTTCATTGGTAGCGCCAAGGGCACCAGATACTTTATCTGTGGTAGCCCTCATTTGGCCAGAACATATCTCAGGAGGGAAAACTCAATGTAATGGTTGCTGAGGAYGAGGGACATTCTAAGGAGATGTCCATGTCAATCATCTGCACTTGGTGAATGCTATCACAAGTAYGGTAGTTACTCCTAAACGCATTGGTTTGATGTACCTAACGATTTTCCTGAATAGTGTGAAGTGCCTTGCTATGGTAGATTATAGGTTGACCTACAATTTCGTGGCCCAAAAAGAGGCAAAAAGGCTAGGATTGGTCATGAAATAGTCGGCCAGCAGATAAAGCTAGTGAACTCGACTACCAAGCCTAGTAAAGGTATAATGGTGGTAGATCTAAAGGTTAGTGCGTGGAAAAGGAAGGTGAATTTGCTGACCTTACCCTTGGACGACTTTGATATGATTTTGGGCATGGAATTCATGCTCAAAGARAAGGTCCTCGTGGTGCTGTTTATGTGAGGCATCTATATCAATGATTGGTCCATACCTCCATATGTAGAGATAAGGTACTCTCTAACTAAACCCTTTGAGAAATAGGGTTCTTTATTGACCATGCAGGTAAAGGCTACATTGTAACATAGGGAGGACACATCTAGCAACGTTGATAGAAATCAAGCAATATGTATTCCAGTATGTCCCTAACCAAGTCGCTAAAATTCTTGAGGAATTTACTGACATTATGCCTCCAAAATTGCCCAAGAAATTTCCATGGAGCTGGAATCGGGGTTAAAACCTCTAGCTCAGGCCCCTTAGAGAATGTCTCCGGTTGAACTCGCTGAATTGAAGAAGCAGCTCAACAAGTTGCTGGATGTTGAACCAATTCAACCATCCAAGGCGCCTTATAGTGCCCCAACATTGTTTGAGAAGAAGCCCGACGAGTCCCTACTTTTCTATGTGGACTATCGGGCATCGAATAAGATAACAGTTAAGAACAAGTACTTGGTRCTGAATGCTTTAGACCTGCTTGACAGACTTGTTGGTGCTCAATTTTTACACAACAATAGATTTGAGGGTGGCTATTAGCAAGTGCAAATTGCCAAGGAAGATGAGGCAAAAACGATGATTGTAACCTATTATGGATCCTATGAATTATTGGTGATGCCCTTCAGTCTTACCAATGTTCTGTAAATATGATTGCCTAGATAAATTTGTGGTTGAGTATTTGGACAATGTGATGATATATAGCTAGACTCTGGAAAGCATATTTGGCATCTAAGACTTATGTTCTCTAAACTGAGGGARAACCAACTCTTTGTGAAGAAGGAGAAATGTCAATTTTGTGTGCAGGAAATCACATTGCTTGGCCACATTTTCTGCTAGGAAAATGTTGGGATGGACAAACGGAAGGTATCAGCTATTTTGGAATGGCCAGTGCCTACCAAGGATCCTGAGTTGCAATCGTTCTTGCGGCTAGCCAATTATTAYAGACGGTTTGTTAAAGGCTACTCCAAGATTGTGACCCCATTGACAGATATTTTGAAGAAAGATCAAGGCTAGATGTGGGTTGGGAGGCAAGAGATAGCTTTTTAGCTGTTCATGGAARTTATGACGTCCGAGCCAATGCTGAAATTGCTAGATTTCAGTTTGTCATTTAAGGTGACACAGATGCATCAAATTGRGCTATTGGAGGGGTGTTTGTGCAAGATAAACACCCAGTGGCGTTTTCAGAGTCGGAAACTAAAGGATGCTGAGAAAAGATACAACACCCACGAAAAAGAGATGACAGCTGTCATCCATTGCTTGACGATTTCGAAGCATTATTTGCTATGAGCCAAGTTTTTTGTGGGGATCGATAATGTGGCTAATACTTATTTCAAGTCTCAGAAAATGTTGTAACCAAAGCAAGCAAGGTGGGAGGAGTTTCTAGCTGAGTTCGACTTTGATTGGGCAAATCATCCCAAGAGGGACAATACTGTTGCGGATGCCTTAAGTCAAAAGGTGGTAATGGAGTTTATTAACTCCTTGAGCTCTGTTGTTTCTTATTTTGTTGACAGGGTTCGTGAAGTATCTAGGAGTGATGCTACATACCAAAAGCTTGCCAAGCGAGTAATCGAGGGAGTGCTCCGACGCTACTGGCTTGAGGGCAAGTTGCTGATGGCCAAAGGTAGCCGTATCTATGTCCCTGCAGGACCATTGAGGCAGGAATTGCTAAGGGAGTCACATGATACAAAGTGGGCTAGTCATCTGGGCATGGAGAGGACTCCAGCCCTGTTGACCCGGCGTCTTACTTGGCTTAGGATGGAGGAAGACAATGAAGCCTATGTCAAGTCTTACCTGGTTTGTCAACAAGATAAGGTGGAAAGAAGAAGGAAAGCTGGTTTGCTGCAACCCTTACCTATTCTAGACARATCGTGGCAGTCTGTATCAATAGACTTTATAGTCGATTTTCCCGAGATTGATGGGAAGAAGTGACGTTCTCGAAGTATGCGGTGTTCGTGTGAGCACCAAAACCGTGTATAGCAAAAGTTATTGTTGAGCTATTTTTCAGGAACGTGGTAACATTCTTTGGTTTACCAGAAGACATGGTGAGCGACARAGATCCTCGGTTCACGAGACGTTTCTGGACGCCATTGTTCAACATGTTRGGGTCAGAACTCAAGTTTTCTACTACTGGCCACCTTAAGACAGATGGCCATACGGAAAGAATCACTAGGTTGTTGGAAGAATATTTGAAGCATTTTGTGACGGCAAGTCAAAAAATTTGGGTGGACCTATTAGAGGTGGCCCAKTTTAGCTATATTGGCAACAAATATGAGTCTATTTAACTTGGYGAACARACAAGAACCCCTTGCCCCGCACGAAATTACCATCCATAATAACATAAGCAAGTGTCCAGCGGCTTATCGGTTTGCAAGGGCCAAATAGGAGTTGGTGAATGAGGCTAAGGATAGCTTGCTGTTGCTCGGTTTTGAATGAAAAAACTTCACAGAACAGAATGGGGGGGACGTGGAGTTCCAGGTTGGACTCTTGGTGATGCTAAAATTGACTTATGGYATTTGGAAATGTCACAAAATCAGGGTCATGCATAGAGGCCTGGTTCCCTGATATAATGGACTTTTTAAAGTGCTGCAGAAGGTTGGAAACGTAGCTTATASACTTAAACTACCCGATCGGTTGAAGATTCACCCAATGGTGCACGTGAGTTTTCTAAAACTCTACCATAATGATAAGCTCGAAGCTAAAAAAGTCCAAGCAAAAAGGCATCCACCTCTAATTCGATCCCAATTTGACAAGGATGTTGAGAAGGTGTTGTCTCATAAAACCCTTAACACCTGAACTAAATTTCAATATACGAAATATTTAATGTAATGGGTTGGGGAGGATGAGACGAACGCAACATGAGAGAGAGTTGAGACCTTTTGGCAATTTGAGGATCAGGTGAAGCAGTATTAGCATAAGGTCAACCCCTTGTTGAGGGCATCAAGCTCTATGTGGGGACGGGGGGAAGTTTTAAGGGGGAAACATATTTGGGTGTCATTCTGGGGCACAAACACTGGTCAACGTCCGGTGCACGGCCAACACGAGACCTAAACTTGGAGAACCTAGGCATCGAGGGTGAAACTAGCTGCACAACCTTCAGTATATAAGAATGAAAGTCGATTATATGATGTGCTGGCAAGAACAGAGCTGGTTTCTAGCTGTAGGCATCATGGGTAGACGTTCCCAGTATGTCCCTGGGTACTTAGGCGCTGGGCACCGATATCCTGTAGCACATTGAGCATAAGGCTTGGCGTAAGGCACTATCCAAAAAGAGTAATGTGTGGGCGCTTGGACAGGCACGAAACTGAATACTGGCCATGAAGGCTGAAGCACAGGTCGGCTTGACTGGGCGTCGGGCAGATGCCTAAGCCCTTGTGGGTTCGATTGGAGTTTGAAGCATTTTCGAAAATTTTGGAAAACGRAAGCCGGTGAGTTGGAAAACTAGTAACTGAAATGGGAGCAATAACATCCACTGATCTTGTGGCAAGGATTTGGGGCGCACAATCAACACAACAATTACTAGACAAGTCAAATGGTGATTTGGTACAGTTGCGTGATTTCTGCAATTGCTGCCATTAGTGTCGATTTAATGCTGATTGATCGTTTTCCCTAGTTTTGGGGACCGGTGTAACTATAGGATTAGCTCCCTATATAATGTTCTAGGCATGGCAAACTACAAAGAGATAACCTATAGAATCCGGAGACGGATTGTAAGGTTCTGCCATGCCAGCAACGAACATTCCTTGTAATAWTGAGTGAATAAAAAAAAGTAAGGTTGGGCTAACGCCTATAAATCATGTTGTGTGAATTGTGTTTACATTCTAACTATTACTTTGTTAGTGAAGAGCTAGCTAAAATGGTTTCCAGAACTCCTTGAACTCATGCTAGTTTAGGCAGTGCACAAAATGTTGTGCATAATGGGTGATTGCTGGCCAAGTAATGGACTTTTGGCGCATTACGTGGGCGTTTGTGACTTATTTTGACATGATAAAAATTGGCCCTGCAACAATTGGTAATGGAGTTGGGTAAGGTACCTCGARCAGTGCGATTTAGATTTACTGTTATGTAACAGTGTTGATTAATGGTGTACAAACACAAGCTCTTGTGGACACGAATGCATCCCACAATTTCTTGACTAAAAAGGTGGCCAGACACTTGGGCATACAAGTGAGACCGTCGGGTAGCATGGTTAGGATGGCAAACCAAGCTATGTGGTCTGATGCGGACATGATCGAAGTGGACTTGCAAATGGGTTCACAGGTTAGCAAGATTGAGTTTTCAGTCGTTTCCCTTGGAAGACTTGGAGGTGGTCCTAGGGATGGATTTTATGCGGACAGAAGAAGTCTTGGTAGTAGCTTTTCTAGGAGGCCTGTACATTGGGAATGACATTTGCCTAGAATTTGTGTCAAGAGGGTACAATTGGTGCACGAGATAGAAAACGGACGTGGGACGTCTAGTTTCATGCCCAAACATGAAACTAGTTTTATCACCTTGCTGCAGGATGTTCATAATCTTAGCTACTTGAGTAGTGACGAACCACTTGATGAGGGCATCAATCTCTTAGGCCAAGGGAAGTTTATAAGGGGGAACATTTGTGATAGGTTGGTTGCTATGCACAGGTGACCAGCATGAGACCTACGCTTGGAGAACCTAGGCACTGAGGGTGAAACTAGTTCGGCAACCTTCACCATACAAGAATGGAAGTC
>MEJB01000071.1:781967-830000 GCA_001752375.1 Rhazya stricta
CTAACAAAAAAGATTGTGGCAAGGACAGAAAGACATGCCTTTTGTGAGGAAAGTTAAGAGGAAGAAGCTTGATGAGTGTTCTTCCAAACCTGGTCCTAAAAGGGAAAAGCCTGCTAGGGGCAACTTCGAGGGTAGGACCAAGGGCGCGGGGTGCTTCATCTRTGGTGACCCTCACGTAGCCAGGGTTTGTCCCAGGAGGGAAAACCTCAATGCAATTGTTAYTGAGGACGAAGAATGTTCTGAGGAAGACGTCCATATCAATCCTCTAGAATTAGTGGATACAATCATCAGTACGACAATCACTCCTAAACACACTGGTTTGATATACCTACCGATTTTTGTGAATAGTATAGAATGCCTTGTGATGATAGATTCTGAGGCAACCCATAATTTTGTGACCCAGAAGGAGGCARAAAGGTTTGGACTGGTCATGGAATAGTCGATCAGCAGAGTAAAGGCAGTGACTCAGCTGACAAGCTTATCAAGGGTACAACGGTGTTAGAAATTCGTGCTATTAACGTGTTATAATATAAGGAAAAGGAAGAGAAGAAATTTATGCAGAAAAGGAGGGAAGTATAAAGGAATCGTAAACCTAATTATTATTAACTTAATGTAAACCAATAAAGGTTAAATGTAGAACTTCTAAAATTTCATGAATAGTAAAACCCTTCACCAATAAGTAACAAAATTGGATTTAACATTAACATATGTTTTCCAAATGTCGGGTTTCTGATATTTACATTGATAAATTTTTCACTATTTATAATTCTGATGTATATACTATATCAGATTTTCTTGATAAACTTATTTCCACATAATGGAAAATTATGAAATCAAATATACATATATATTTATTTATTTTGCCATTTGATACGCACAGTTTTTAAGTAACCATGGACCGACAATTAAATTCTTGTTAAAAAAATAAGAAAGAAAGATTAACATCATGTCAAAATGACAAAGTACGTGGTATTGCAAAACTAATAGTCCCGAGAAGTTTCTGAAACCCACCAGACAAGAACATCAACTGCGTCTGCGCTAAAAGCTCTCTATATTCCATCCTCCCACGATATCGATATCATCGAAATGTTGGACTCCATTCCATATTAAATCTACATACTCAACCATTCCATTGTGTGCGATGAGCATGGCCCTCGACATACAAGACCTTACCAATATATGGGTGGTCTAATACGCAATTACTAGCACCTAGTTGCTCTTGGGTTATCACTGTCACACCTTTACCGTACAGATCGTAATTTTTGAACAATTTAGATGTTAAATTGCAGATTTAACAACTTATTTTAACTCCAAAAGGCAAAAGCTATTGCATATATAACTAACTATTTCTATTTTTTAACACGTAATAAATAGCTACAAAGGTCTACACTGCCTCGACTTCACCCAATTTCAAGAAAACTCAAGGTCTAATATGAAAATAATAAAACAAATTCCTGTAATACAAATCTCGAGTTGCAATCAATCAATAACAATAGCAACTACTCTTGCAATACTATGGAGATTTAATAACACAATAGTACATAACTAAAATCAAATCGTAATTTAGATGAGAACCCTAACAGTTCAAAATGGTCATCTTGCTTATAGTGCATATGTTCATTTAGGATGCATACAGAATAACAAATGAACTAATAATACAGGTGAATGGACGTGTATTATATATTTCTTTAAAATAAATCGAAAGTCCRAGAGATGAATTCGAAAAAACAATATATATGAGTAATGCAACAATTTCATATTACACACGCTTGCATGAACTTTCTTCATTAACAACATTTATACATACTAAATCCACACCATTCCGACTTAAATTTACTCTCTAATTAAGGAATATATCACTTAAACAAAAATAACCCTTCTCCTCCTCTAAACCTGGCATTTATTCCTTCCATAATAATAATAATAATAATGATAATAATTACAAAAGAGCGCGTGAGGATCTTAAGCAGAAATGCCAAAGGGAGAGTTAAGAGAAAGCCAAAGTTTGATCAACAATGYAACCAAGCCTACTCTCATCTTTATTCATGAGTATAATCAAAGAAGTTTGCTTGAAATAGCATCAATATCTCATTGCTTGTTCATATGAGAGAGACATTTGCCTGGCTCGATCTAGAAATGGGAAATAGTGAGTGCCCTGAGATAGCTGATCAAATTTCAGGGGGTCAGTGAAGGTAAATAGGATGGAAGACCATTGTGCCGTGACCCTACCAGCATATGCCACAAATAAATCTTACATACTGGCCTCACACGTGACAAATCAATGCTTGGTTTATCAAATTAAATACATGCAAGAATATTCTTAATAGTAATACTTGGACCCAATCAATCATCCTCTGAAAACTGAAATTACTCCATGCATGCAGGCAATGCATACTTCTACCAAGTTTAACAGTACTGGAATTTCCTCTTTTGCATCTAGAAAATGATGTATCATGAAGAACAACCTCATCTAAGGGTACTGCATCCATCACCTACTTTGGGAAAAATGTTGAAGTTCTAAGACTGCTTTGCTCGTGAATCAAAACAGAAGTGAACTAAAATTTACTAAAATCCTGGTCATAAGAGAGAGAGAGAGAGAGAGAGTGTGTGTGTGTATAAGCGTGCGTGTGCATTACAACCATGGGTGAAACTTAACATTGACCATAAAGCCTAGAAGTTAAGCCACAACAGCAGTCAGGCATTACTACTCAGCTAACATAAATGCTAAATTACAGAATGCCAGGACCTATTGAATCAACAGCCAATAGCTCAACCTAGCACGTTTAGCAGAAATTCTGTTCTTTAAATTTAAACGATAGCTACTTGAATTTCCAAAAGCATAGTGTCTCTTTTCTTCCTTTTTCTTCTTTTTTTCCTTTTTCTCCTTGTATATTGGCTGTGTAACTCAGACAAAGGTTTGATGAACTAAAACAGCTAATTAAAGCCCGTATAACAGATATGATATGAACTCCAGAATCTACTCTAAATTTTTACCATGAATACTGAGCCAGCAAGACAGAGACATATGTGCAATATTATTATAAGTGTGTACAGTACCAGACCAAGTGAAAGAGTATTCAAGGTACCATTAAAAATATAGGTGATGTTGATACATAAACCATATCAAAGTAGACTAAACTATAGAGAGATGACAACAACATCTAACCACAAGGGCTCAAAATCTAACAAAGCTCACTTACAAGACAGTTATGCTTGACCCTGGTCCACCTCACGTTATAATATCATGAAGAACCAGTGAAAGAACTCAACGATTTGATTATGGATTCATACACCTTAATTCCTTCTAAATAGACAATATCCATCAGGAACTGCCAAGATATCAAAATTCAGATCATCATCAGCACCATAGGGAGAATTATAAATGAGAACAATAAATTGCACTTGGCAAATTACAACATACCTCATTGTGGTCATGAAGTAAAATTGGAGTGTTCTTCATCGGTGAAAAACCGAGTGTAGGAAGTCCCCTCTCCCTCATGAATCGAGCATCAGTAGTTGAAGATAGGATTTCGGGCTTAGCAAGTTTACCACCAGCTACTTCAACAGCTTGCACGAAAAGGGACCACCAAGGGTTGGAATCATTAGTTGGTGTCATCAAAGGACGTCCCATGTAGTCTTTTAGTGGTCCTTTCTGAGTTATCTGCAGCAGCATCAGAACGCTTAGGCCCTTCCAACATATAGTTAGAAATGGAAGAGATGAAAATGTGCTTTATTTACAGAGTCGAAAAGAACATACTTGATCAGATACTAACGAGTGTTTCATCAATGGCTCCCAATTACCTGTCTCTACAATTATTTTAATCAATATTATCATTTTCCTGTCCATGTCATTCTTTCTTTTTCTGTTTCCTGTTTCTTATTTTTTGAGCACAGAAAATAACTGAAGAAAATCCAAGTCCTTTCTCCCCCTCTCACAAGCCACTAGCCAAAGACAACAAGGACATAGGTTTATACTGGAGCAAACACTAATTTTAGAATAAGAAATTTAAGAGAATGCATCATGTGACATATGATCAAGTTCCAAAAATAGAAGGTTCATGATATCAAATTCCGTCTTGAGCATTCTCTGGTAAACAATTTAAATGACATTAACAAATAAGGAAAAATCTAAGAAATTGGGGGAAAATGCAAACAACTAGAGATCTTGACATATCAATAACATTTAGTGCAATAACTAGATGGCTGAAAAATCTGATTTACTTCCCACAAAAATGACTTTTACATGTGATTGCAAGGACAATGAGTACCACCAAGAGTATTTTTATGGTGAACAAAGAAACTCGTTAGGAGTTGTTGCTTTTACGATTTCCACTAGAACAAGAGAAACATTAGATTTTCAGACAAAGATTAAACAATTTTTTGCATCTTAAAATTAGATATGCAAGAACTTCACTGGCGAGGTCATCAGAAAATCCTAGATGATATCTAAATCATAATTTTTGAGAAGCAGAAGAAAATGGATCTTAGGATGAGGATGACATCAATGCTTTAATAAACTTTGCTATAAATCTTCCTTAACATGCAGACTAACTTCAGTCCTCTGGGACATGTCATCAAGCTGAAAATCATTTTCATCTCCAGACTCACTGAACTTCGCAATGACAGGTAATTATGTGAAGAAGCATTTCCTCTACATTACCATAAATGGTTCTTTAAGAAATTATTTTCATTACAAGTACAGTTGGCAGTATCTTTTTGAAGAAAATAAAAGTCAGAAAAGTTTGGGCCTTCTGGAGATTTGCATCATTCAAATTTTGAAATCTGCAGGACTTAACTTGATAAATTTGATGAAACAAGTATYAATGTATATATAAAAGAAACTATTTTGTTACCAATTGATTGTATACCCAAGGTACGGGGTTGTGCTTGCGAATATTCCAAAGAATAACAGTGAAATTAATCTCAGAGACATATACCAGTAAGATAGCATGAACCTCAGACTAATTACATTCATATGGATGATAATCCATATGAAACTAGAAGAGTAAATATGGGCAGAGAAGCACTAATAGAAATTAGAAATYGGTTGAAAAGATCATTTCATAGCTTAAGGGAAAGATATTTCCCCTCTTCCCTGTCCGAAAGGCACTGTAGCAATAATAGGAAATTTCAAAAATTTTAGTGGAGGCAAAAGAAAGAAAATTCCTAGAAACGATCAACCTCAACATGTACCCAAGGCATGAGTAACCCACCCTCTTGAGAAAATAAAACAGAAAATGGTTTATGCTTCACTTGGGACCTTGGTTTCTATTATAGATAGAGATTCCACCTCCTTAGCTAATGCTTTCATAAACCGAACCTTATGTAGCAATAGAGCATTCACTCTTATATTCTTGCCCTAAGTCATTTCCTCGTGCTATATATTGCTTCCTTTAGCTATATTTAGATACCTTCATATCTCCTAGGAATTATACCGGACAGAATTCTTTTAAAAGTTTTCCCTTATTCTAAACGATTACTAATTCATTTCCGGAAGCATAGTAGCGAAAAAATGAAATGACACTGTAGATGAAATTGTCAGCCCCAGCTAGATATATCCGACAASGTTCACTGATCTACTAAATATAAAAGGGGAAAGAAAACAGAAGCATTATTCTTTAGGAGAAAATATGTAGAAGAAAGCAAGCAACGTCCAAACAATTTTTCGATAGCAATGACTGGAAAATGAAAAACAAACTATCCACCTCAAATGTCAGGTTCCTGGAAGCCGGAGCCCATTCCTCTGCAATCCTTCTCCTCAAAGCATCGGGGTCCACTGTAGGGGGCAGCCGCACATCAAATCCTGCTTCTGCCTCTGAGGGCTGCATATTCATCACGAATCCCTGCAATAAGCAAAATACCAAAGCCTCATTACCCACCCCATTCAACACATAGATACACCGGCGTTGAATTCAAATACCAATCGAAAAAAACATACTGTAGGAGATGGAATTCCGGCCTTCAAAAACACAGGATTCACAGAAATAACCTCCGAATTAGCAGCCAAACCATACTTCACCACGTCAAACTGAATATCCCTGAATTTAGTAATAACCTCAACACTCTTCATCAAGTTTTCCATAGCACCATTATCATACATCCTCGATCCATGGCCAGGCATTCCCACCGCCTTAATCACTAAATTCCACGGCGACCGGTCAGCATAAAACACCCTGTATTCATCTACTGGCGAGGCCTGACCCTCATCCAACACAAACCCAACATTTAACCTTTTAAACTCTTCAGAATTCGAGAATTTCGCCATCCCATCAAAGCCCCCAATCTCCTCATCGGGCACAAAAGAAACATGGATAGTGCGAAGTGGGCTGAAGTTCTTTTGCAGTTGTAATGACTTTATAGCTTCCAAATACTGAACGCCAATGCACTTATCATCTTGAGCCCCACGGGCAAAGATTTTCCCATCTGGAGAATAATGAGCAGAGAAAGGAGGGTGAACCCACTTGGAGGGTTCGGCGGGGACTGAGTCGAGGTGGGAGTTGAGAAGAATGGAAGGGAGGGTGGGATCGGTTCCAGGCCATGTAAAGAGGAGAAGGGGCTTGTTGGCGGTAAAGTGAAGGATTTGATGTTGCAGAAAAGGAATCGAGAGAGAGAAGTTGGTCAGAAAATTGACAGCTGAGGTATAGTCCGGGTTGGGGTGGGCTGTGTTGATTTGGAGGTATTGTCTGAAGCGTGTAATTTGCTCCGTTTGTTGATCATTTTGAAGATTGGCCGAACGGAGAGGAAGACAAAGTGACAGAAGTAGAAGTGGAAGAGCTGAGAACGGGAGTAGATGAGGACTGCGACTGACCTGGCTGCATCCGGACATGTTAAATTGGACAAGTGGGGTTAGAACGGCGGACAAAGAGAAATTCAGCCGGCGGACTGGTTTACARCTGCAGATCCCCTCCGAGTTCACACCTGATATACTATCTCCGGGCCTTACCATTGCCCAATGACCTAGATTTTACGATGCTAACCAACGTAAATTTGACAATCAATTTTTTCTCATGATTTCTTATGGAGAATTTTATTGTAATTTTTTGGATAAATTATAATTAACATTTTAAGTATTATTTTTTCATATTGAAAATATATTTAACTTCAAAATTTAAATTGACTTGTAAATTATAAAACTTCATCATTTTTCCGTCCGTCCATTCTGAGCATCAACAAATCAAGTCATTTTGAGGCAAATGAAACAATGGATGATCCAAGTAGGTTTTCCCCTCTTTGTGAATTTAATTCTTTAAACCCTGCATGATTAGAAGTTTTCTTTGTTATGGATTAAAAAAGTTATGGCAAATCAGGGATGAATATGTGTATAGAAATCTTTATCTGAATTTGTTCAGATAGTCAGAAATAAAAGATAAATAGATAATAGTGTTGAAGAATCACCGAATGATCCTTTCTTTGAATTAATTGTACTTTTATAATTTGTACGATCACATATCAATGTTCATTATTTGTCCTAATTTAGATATATCTTCACTTTCTTTTTAAGTCTGAAGTTATTGACTATCTAAACTTTGCACCACTATTATTAGGGGTGGACAATATTAGATTTAAATTGAATTTTTAAATCAAAATAAAAAATTCGATTTGATTTTTTTATTTTTTAGTTTGTTTTAGTTTGATTCTAAAATTCGATAAATAAATCGGTTCGTATTGTCGATTTGATCATTACCTAATTTAATTCAATTGAAAATCAAAATTTATATTATATATATATATATRTGTAAAATTGAGTGTTAACTTGACTTGACTTGATTAGTTGAGCAACACCAAAATMTAGGTATCACACATTGAAATAATAAATTCTAAATTCTGTCATCACTCAGTGTCACTCATGCTCYCGCTACACAGCTTGCACCTAGCCGCCCATCGCCAGCTGCTGCTTGATTTTGAAGAGCAACCCAATGAAGAAGCTCACTTCAGGGAAGTCCTCCGTGCAATTTGTGAACGGTCACAGCCACTTCAGAGGGAAAAAAATGATAATTGAAGCTTTGGCTGCTGGTGACAGAACTGAATATATCTAAGTGTAATTTGTTTACAATTTCTCCTTTTTCTCATTTTTAAAGTGCAGACCAGCGAGAGCTCTTTTCTTGTTTTCCAATTCTATYGACTCACTTATGAGTTCCTCTTTTATTATACTGGTACATTAGTAGATTTTGAAGTGAGATGGGGAAGGTAGACGAAGGAAAGTCTGCAAGCGGTTCGATACTAACAAAGAAATTTTGAACAAAAGGGTCAGAACCGGCTTTGGGGTGGTTTTTTCRTGGACAATGCCACGTTAAATCATGTCTTTTAAGTTAAATTGGTATTGGCCATGTTGCTGAAAAACGTGCTCAGAACGAGAAAAATAAAAATTATTCTAAATCTAATCTGGTGCTTAATAGACATTTTTATTGTTCAGTGTCATTGTGTTCTCAATTTTCATGTTTGTAATTTTTTTTTTTCAAATTGAAATTTTCAATATTTCATAAATTCAATTTTAAGTGTAATTCGGTTTAGTTTGATTTTAAAAAGAAATTATAAAAATCAAATTAAAACCAAAATATTAGACCAGATATCGAATCGAAAATTGAAAGCCCATTCCTAGCTATCATAAATAAAGTTTATTTTGATAGGAACCATGTGGTTTAAGGACGCCATTACTCTTCTTTGGTTGTAGATGTTGAGTATAAAGATGATTTGAGATAGTATACCAAAAAAAAAAAAAAATTATAGATACATTAATTTTAATAACCAAGAAATATGTCCTTGGCCTGGGATACTAAAGTATATCATAGGGGCATCGCGGGGATACAAAGTGTAGCTTTAGTAGTACAAGTAGGATTAGTTAAAGACACTCTCCAATTTTGTACTATTGAAGACTTTTCTTCAATAGTGTGATCTATAACATTGTCGCTTGCCATTTGAAGTGAAAGATTGAATTGAATTGGAATTCCTTTTTGTCGATTGGCACTTTGATATCATTTCCCRTGAATTCTTGCTTTCATGCTTTTTGAAATCGTTAATCAAAGATGGGATCTTTGTTTGAAAAATGGCAACCTTGGATGCATTTTCCTCAATCRGGGAGCGAGATTGTTTCTTCTCAATCGTTAACAATTATGAGTTTTAGTGTCCTTAACAACCTTTGCTTGTTAATGCTAAGAGATAACATTTCTTAACTTTTGTACATTCAAAATTGTGATTAATGTACATGTATCTCTAATGAATTTTSTAACTAGAGTTYGAGTTTACTTTTTATTATGAAAGAACCAATATCAATGAACAATTTTAGGTCCTTCCTCTCTGATCGAATTAACAGTAAAAGTTTATATACTATGTGTTGCAACTTCGTATGTAAAATTATAACAACAAAAGCATAAGACCAAATGTTCTTAATAACAGGGAAATAAGTGAAATGTTCTTAATAGCAGGGAAATAAGTGAAGGGAATAGGTAGCCATTAGCAAAAGACATTGCTGACTTGTTTGATAGATTTAATTTTGTGTATGGTTTTGTTTGTCTTTTTGCAATTAAGGAGTATTTTGGGGGATTAATTCGTGTTAATTAATGCCTTCTTTTCTTTCCATTCGATATAAGTTCATTCACGCGTCTTAGCTCATTGTCTAAGACAAACAAGACCTTAGATTGTGATCATGTTATCCTGGATAAACTGGTTAATCGCTAGAGTAATATTTTTTGGTCTKTGYTGTGGTTGAYTTCCTCCTATTGAAGAAAAATGKTGATATTTCTAACAATCCATTTTTACTATCTCCTTAAGATTACTATTAATCAAGCTAAAAACAAGAAAATTAATCCAGTTTTAGTTTTATGCAACACCTTAAACACTATTCAATTAGACGAATTTTGGGAACATTCATTTGATTGTGATGAAATGTTTTGACTTTCTAAAGATAATATCGTATGCTTATTTCTATTCATGTAGATAAGTTCCTCATATGACTACTAATATTCTACTAAATTAAGGTGTTTATTATATTATTTCATATAGAAAATCAATATTTGAACGCCTTTGCAAAGAATGAGGTAGTGGTGAATATTGATTGTGTGGAATTAAATGAGATAGATTTAAAAAATTSTATTGGAGGGAACAATGACTTCRTATTTGCAGTTAATGAGACCGTTCCTAAGGTTGGGATGAAGTTTTCTAACCATGATAAGGCTTTTTACTTTTACAAAAGATGTGTATAATTKGGGCTCAATGTCGAAAAAATAACTTTAAAGATGGATGATGATGGGTTGTTAAAATATGTAGTATTTACTTATTGCTAAGAAGATAAGAGAAAGAGTGTTGCAAGCAATTCTTTGAAGCCTCATCCAACCATTCGAAGGGATATGGGGCCAAGATGGCTACCTATGTRGATGGACGCATTAGCGAGATGGAGTCTTACCCATCTCAATGTGTTATATAATCACAATGCAAGTCCTTCATAATCAAGATTGCATTGATATAACCAACAATTGAGTAATCGCGTGAGAAGAGAACTTGAAGTAAATGATRTACCTGGAATTCCTTTACACTAAAATTCCAAATCAACCATTGTTAAAGTGGGTGGTTATGAGTAGCTATCACTTTTTGAAAAGATTTTAGAAACTACATTGATAAGTTAGGAGATTATGACTTGGGGAAGAGATGTAATGRCTATACAAGCTTACTTTTTAAAAATTCAAGCAATGTCCTAGTTTCKTCTTTTATGTTGATGTAGATAACGAGACTCAATTGAGAAATGTGTTTTCTGCTGATAATAAATGCAGACAAGCATACAAGGAATTTGGTGACATAATATTTGACACCAAATATTTGACCAATTGCTATGACATGTTGTTTACCCTTTTGTTGGGGTCAACCATCACAGGGAGTTGGCACTGTTCGGATGTGGTTTATTATCCCATGAAGATATCACAACTTTCATCTGACTATTCAGGACATGGCTTCAGTGTATGGAGGGTGAGGCTCTCATTGGGATAATGACTTATCAGGATAGGAAATACAAAATGCAATTGAAATTCTTTTCCCAAGTTCAAAATATAGATCGTGCTTGTGGCACACATTCTGAAAAAGTTGCCTAAACATTTTGGCTATCATTCTCATAAGATATTTATACTTTTGGTTGTGCATGAAGTGGTGTTGAATCACTAAGACATACTTGACTATGGTTAGGCTAAAATGATAAAAGACTATATATTACACAATAATGAATAGTTATCTGGTCTATACATGGAAAGCTCTTGTTAAGTGTCATGTTATTTCAAAAAACTGTTCTAGGATAGAATACCAACATCACAACAAAGTGGGAGTATTAATGCACTCTTTGATGGATACATGCACTCCAGAACCTTATTGAAGTAGTTTGCTGAACAGTATGAACAAGCTCTGAGATGAAAACTAGAAAAGGAGTTTCAATCTAGTTTCAAGTCATATTCGCAGATGATGCCATGTGCTACTAGGATTGCTATGGAAAAGCAATTCTAGGAAGTTTTCTCTCTAAATTTAAGGAATTTCAAAATAGATTACGAGCAAGGTGTACKATGATGTCATCGYGGTGGAAGACAGAATTAGGTACAAGGTTCAAGAGGAGATCATATTTAGCAGAGTGGAGAAGATGAAGATTTTTGTAGTTATGTTTAAGAAAGATAAATATGACATTGTTTGTAGTTTCCAGTTGTTTGAGTTTAGAGGGATTACTTGCAGAATGCTTTGTCCATCTTAATTCACAATGTACCCGATTGTTATATCTTAAGAGGTGCAGAAAAAAATGTGCTTAGGGCTTACAGAAAGGTGTACATCAATTATGTTGGATGAGTTATTATACTGGAGAATGATATATATGATTAATTGTGAGATTAAGGTGGCTAATATTGTAGTCGACAATGAAGTATTAACTCAGGAGTTGATGGACTGGCTAGAAAATATAATTAATGAAAATTTCAACTCTAGTAATTGAGAAAAGGGTGTGCGGGATTTTTTGCATGCACAGTGGATGTGGAGAAGAGTATTTTGAGGTTAGAAAAATATCCCGATGGTACAAGAATTTCCCAACGTGTTCCTAGAAAAACTTTGCGAAATACCATCGGAAAGAGATGTTGAATTTGAAATAAACCAAATCTTAGGTGAGGAACTGATTTCGAGGGCTCCTTACCGTATGTTGTCGGCAGAATTGAAGGCATTGAARGAACATCTCCAGGAACTACTGGATATGTCATATGACCAAGTATGTCACTATGGGGACAACAGGTACTATTTGCAAAGAAGAATGATGAAAGCATGCAATTGCGCATCGACTATCGAGAACTAAACAAGATTATGGTAAAGAATAAGTACCCCTTGCCACGTATAGATGATTTGTTTGATCAATTGAAAGGAGCCTGAGTGTTTTCCAAAATAGACCTTAGGTCAAGATATTATCAGCTGCATATTAAGGCTGAGTATATTCCTATAAGCGCTTTTAGGATGATATATGGGCATTACAAGTTTTTGGTAATGTCATTTGGTTTGACCAATGTGCCGGGAACCTTTATAGATCTGATAAACAAGGTGTTTCAATGGTAGCTTAATAAGTCAGTGGTAGTCTTTGTTGATGACATACTCGTGTACTCGCCTACTGAAGAGAAGCATAAAGAACATCTCCGGGAAGTACTACAGGTGTTGAGAGAGAAGAAACTTTATGCAAAATTCTATAAATACAAATTTTGGTTGCAGAGCATAGCCTTTTTGGGTCACTTAGTTTCAGGAAATGGAAAAGCAATTGATTGAAAAAAGTGGAAGTAATAATCCACTAGCCAAAACTGACCAATGTAATTGAGGTGCACAACTTTCTAGGCTTGGCCAGTTATTACTGGAAGTTTGTTGAGAACTTCTCTACAGTCATGTTACCCTTACTCGGTTAACGCAAACGAAGACAATGTTCGAATGGAAGGCTAAGTGTGATGAAAGCTTCCAAGAATTGAAAGCAATATTGTTATCTGCACCAATCTTATCACTACCTGTAGAAGGCGGGAAGTACACAGTGTACAATGATGTGTCAAAACATGTAATGGGGTGTGTGCTGATGTAGGGTGGTCGAGCTATTGCATACGACTCGTGACAATTTGAAACTTTATGAAAGGAATTACCCTATGCATGACCTTGAATTTGCAGCAGTAGTGTTCACCTTGAAGATATGGAGGCATTATCTCTATGGTAAATAGTGTGAAATCTTAACCAACCACAAAAAGCCTAAAGTACCTATTCATAGAAAAGGAGTAAAACATGAGACAGAGAAGGTGGTTCGAATTGCTGAAAGATTCCTAGAACAAGTTATGATAATGACCTCCTTTACCAAAATAATAATAATAATACTAATAATAATAATAATGAAATAATTAGCCAATGGAGAAGTGGAAAAGGCCTCAACACCTTTTATTTTGGAACTAAAATGTTTGAAAAGAAAGGAAACGCCTAGAAAATTTCGTCGAAAAAAGAGCCATTAGAGTCTACTACTAAGAAAGCAAAGGCATGTTTGAATTTTTTACGACTTTAATGATGGTAAATGTGATCATAATGGTATATTGCATAAATGACTAAGCATTATGACATTAAATTGTATTGGTGTGTAGTTTAGTTTGAAACAAAAAAAGAGCATCACTTTTGGATATTAATGTACAAGAAACGCAAGAGATCATTCAGTCATCACAAGAACCACACTACACAATGCTAAATCATATGCCATATCACAATAATTGATGGTATTTAATATTATACACAATTAGCTAATTAGTTGTGGTCGAAATAAAGAATTAGTAATGATAATAATTTAACTCTCATTGCATAGTGTTCATAATCAACCTTGGAGTGTGTCATACAGAGTAAATTTTGTGCTTACATATGAGATAGGTCCAACATCTATACCACTGCATGCCTCCAAGGAAAATGAAAGTAGAGAACATCGAGTATCAAGTTTTATTCATTTTTTGATATATGCACCTTTACTATATTTTGTGTTCATGGGTTCAAAAATGTTTCCTTTAAATCTRGTTGTAGTTGAAGTACAATTTACTAGTTGTTATATGAGCAAATGAGTTTCTTGCTTAATAGAGTTGTGGTCTACTTAAGAAAAGAATAGCTATAGGCATGTTGCCAATGAAATGAAAAAATGTTGTTTCTTACTAAGAACTGACAATATTTCAAGTAAAACTAAACTCTTGTAAGCTAAGGCTAATTTACTACCTTTTCATATACAATATAGATATCTTTCTTGAATTCCATGAGCTAATGCTTACACTGGAGTAATGAGGTATTGTTGGAAAGTCCAATCTGTCATATCCTTTTGTATTAATTGTAAATATTTATTTTTGTATAAAGTATCAYATGAAGTTAGTTGTAATGTTTGTAATATAGGGCAATGTTGTGCAGTAGAGGAATAAGAAATATTTTTAGGAGAGATTCTTGTATTTGAATATTCTCTAAGGTTTATTTTCTCAAATTTACTTTCCTTAGTCAGATTTTTATGTTTGTGAYCATCACATATCCTTTCCCTCCCATACATATTCTGGATTACAATGAGAATATGTAAGCTTTTATTCCAAAGTATTCTATAGGGTATCAGAGGACATATGTATACCCTAATTCCATAATCACTACTRCTACCAATTAATTTTTTGACCGATGCCCTAGTTCTCTCGCCCCTACCTCACCTTATCTGCATTCATCTCAATCATGGTAAAAGCTGACCATTCTTTTAAGATCAATCTCACCTTTTCCTCTAGCCCATTATCTATATCAACGCCCGCACTCTTCGAGAGTAGCCACATAAATTAATAAGTCATAACTATTTACGACGATCTCAATCCGTTATAATGGTCATCAGTGGCAAAGGTCATGATGACTATCATTGTAAGTCCCGAAATTGGATCCAAACTCGTATTTGAGACATGGCACGATCGCATTCTCTAAGGTTTCCCCTAGAGAATACAAGACCTCCTTACAAAACTAGCTTTTTAAATAATATTAATCCATAAATAAAATAAAAATTCTTTATTTTTGACAAATATTTTAGTCTTATACATCCATAAACGACCAAATCAAAATGAAATACAATATTCTAATATCAAAATAAATTGAAAGTATAAATTAAAACTCCAACTTATTCTTCAATCCCAGATCTCAAACCCTCACTCCCAAACATCGCATTTGTACTCAAGTCCAAAGATTTCCTTATCTGAAAGTGGAGATATGCGAAGTGAGTATACTTACTTTGTTAGTAGAAAATCCTCTTTAACTAGGATTGAATAGGGTTTCAATCAAATATTATGCACTTGATTGGAAATATTAATATCTCTCACAATAAACAATCATAAGTTAAGGCCAAGACACTTTTGAAAAGAATATAAATCAATAGCAAGGAAAATCCATGCATATATATTTATATACTACACTGCCCAGAGCAAGATATAAGTCGTTGTGTCCAAAAGAATGGCTCACCTATTTGTGCAAGGAATAAAGGACAACACAGCAGGTAAGGGACAACAAGGGGAAAAAGAATGAAAATAAAATAATAATAATACTAATAGTAAACTAAAATAGCTATTTATATCTCTAAACAAAGTGAACCTATGTAAAGTAAACAAAATTTTACTTTTCTTAGCACAAAAAGCAAAGTAGCATGTGTTGGTAGTGGCAGCATAAAAGTGATGGCTAGAAAGTCAAAGGAAAAAGAAAGAAAAAACTAACAGCAAAGAAAAAATAAGAAGTAGAGAAAGACAAGAAAAGGACAAAAGTGTCGGTGGTAGAGGCCAAATCCAAGGATAAACCCTCAAAATAGTCTTACCATTTGTATTAGACAACACGAATATGACATATATTTTACTTATGATAGTGAACTCATTCGTGCAGTCTCAATAGAAAGGGAAAGGAAACAAAACCATAACAAAAGACCAACTTAAATCACTCGGACTATAGCACAGGTTTTATAAAAATAGAGAACTTTAATGGAAGGACTTTTTGTTAACTCAAATCATATTATAAATCAATTAATCAGTCACATTTGGGACAATATCAATTTAAGGAAGTTGGGCCAGATCCTGAATTCAGGTCTAGTTGTTTATCCTACTAGGTTGGCTAGACAGACATGGTTGCAACTTTTTGTCCATGCTACTTGGAAAATCAGACACAGACGRAACATGTTCCCCCAAATCCMGATCAGGTATTGTACCCAAACAATTGATTTCATCAACATATATATTTATAGATCCGTTTATTTAATACATAGGAATGAGCAACGATTATGTTTTATACAAACCCAAGTTCAATCTAATATTTATAAGAAAATAACTTTGAATTTTGATCAGAAAATTAGCAAAGGAGGTTTGTGCCACTTACCTTACAACGATGAACTAACGCTCTAACTCAAGGTAATTTTTCTCTAGGTCCGTTGCGCTATTGAACGGCGATTCTCTCTCAACCCCGAGTACTAATGTCCTCTCACTGCCTCCTGATGCCCAAAAGATGGAGGCTTGAGAACAKAAAAAGACCTTCTATACCTAACTCTAAATAAAACCTAATAAAAACTTAATAGTAGTCCAATAATATTATTAACTTAAACTAATTATTTACTATCATTTATCTATATGTATTGTTATTATTCTTATTATTATCTTTAACTCCTTCCTTAATCCAATGTAGTAACATATCTATTTTGGAAAGTATGGTGAGCTCAAGCATACAGAGTTGAGGGCTCCAAAATCATACCAATATCGTATATCCTTTGGAGAGGCATCTTGAAGATAATTAATTCTAGGATACTRTAGAACTTATTTATTTAATGAAGTAAGTTTGATACAAATACCTAGTCTTCCCAGGATACAAGAAATAGAAGAAGTCCCTATTTATGTAGTTACTACATTTCTTATATATATATATATATATATATATAAGAACGGAACTAGCTAGACGTGCCTCACACGGGCCTTACTGCGCTGACGAACGCCAGTGGAGTTTCGAACCTATGACCTCCACGGTGGGATTCGAACCTGGGTTGGCTCTGATACCATAAGGCTATAGAACCAGCTATCCCAAAAGCTTAAGCTGTTAAGATACGACACTTTATTACTTATAAGCCTCAGGGTCTTCCAAGTCCCACCCTATATATATATATATATATATAAATATATATATATATATATAAAAGAAGTTTTAGCTTTGAAACTTGGCGTACCTGTCTCTTCGAACAAATGTGGATATAAGGTCCTCATTTTCTCCTCTAGCTCCCAAGTGGCTTTCCTAGGAGTGTGATTTAACCATTGCACTTTTACACATGATGGTTCTTCTCCTCAACACTTGATCTTTGTGATCTACAAATCTTGTAGGCAACTCCTTGTACGCAAAATTTTCCTGACAATATAGTGGTGCTACCTCTAATACATGGCTTAGATCGACAGAAGGGATAGGCAATATGCCAAATCTCCAACTTGCTCTAGTATCTCGAATGGCCCAACAAACCTAGGGTTAATTTTTCTGCTCTTTCCAAATCACATCACTCCTTTTGTAGGCGAAACTCAAAGGTAGAMTTTTTCACTCCAAGCAAACTCTAGCGACCTTCTTCGAATATTTGCCCAAATTTTCTGTTGATCCTAAGCCTCTTTTAGATGCTTTTAGATTATGGATTCCTTTCSCTTCATAATCTACACCAAATCTRGACCAGAAATGTGTYTCTCTCCTACTTCATTCCAACAAATAGGTGACCTACAYTTCCTCCCATATAAGGCTTTGTATAGAGGAATGAGCAAAGATTATGTTTTTTTATACAAGCACATGTTGAATCCAACATTTATAAGAAAATAACTACAACCTTCGATCAAAAAAATCAGCAAAGAAGGTTCATTCCACATATCTTATGATGATTGGCTAACACTCTAACTTAGGTAGCTTTTCTCTAGGTCCAGTGCACTATTGAACAGCAGTTCTCTCTCAACCCTGATTACTGATGTCCTCTTACTGCTTCCTGATGCCCAAAAGATGGAGGAGTAAGAACAAAACAAGGGCTCATATACCTAATCCTAAATAAAGCCTAGTAAAAACCTAATATTACTCCAATAATATTATTAACTTAAACTAATTATTTACTATCATATATCAATATCTAAAGAAAAGGTGATAGATCAACGTCTTGAGCACGATGGTCCTAAAACTACTAATGAGAACCTTTCACTTAGACCYTAGCAATTAGATAAGGAAAATTTTTCCTTTTGAATATGTTGCTTTTCTCGACTAAATAAAGTGATAAGTTGGATATCTATCTTATGTATAACAGATTACTTTCCTACATGATATCATCAAGAGCCTAACCCAATTAAGGGAAGAGATATTTCTAATAACTTTATTGAGTGTAATAAAGGAATTAGCCAACGGATAATTATATTAGAATAACAGTTTTTGTTAATAAAATGGATTAGAATTTTTRGGAATGCAAATAGATGGAAAAGGGATAAAGTTACAAAATCATATACAATTACAACYACCAAGAGATGATGATGATTTAATTCTAAAAGCATATGCCTTAAGATAGTCTAGGTCCATTCCCATGATAGCTAGCTTTTGTGGCGTCYCCCCATTGGTTCTATACTCGATTCATAACTAGAAAGTTTCTATGGTCTTTTGCTAATTAGGGCTTTAGGATCATCGTGCTCATGACATTGATTTATCAACTTTTCTTCAGATGAAGAAGGGGTTTTTACAAACCCCGATCGGATCTCTAACAAGAAAATAGATATCCAGCTTATCATCTAAAGAAAAGGTGATAGATCAACGTCCTGAGCACGAGGGTCCTAAAATTGCTTATGAGAACCTTTCACTTAGACCCAAGCTCCCCAGCCTTTATGGTAAGAAACCATGCAGAGATAGTTAGAAATAAAGCAAGGATAGTGGTACCTCTGAACCTGTAATAGATAATATTCAAGAATAACATGGTGAATATAAACAAGAAATATTAATCGATAAAAGAAAATTCTGGATTTAGGATAAATTTATTAGAAAAAATAAGACCGAAATATTAGGGTTATTATATATATATATATATAACCAAACCCTAGAGGGATCGGTTATCCCAACCTTATTAAAGTAGCAGCCCCACCAATCAAAGATGATGCCTGCTTCAAGCTCTGGCAATCTGAAAATCATATAGTCATGTCTTGTTTGATTAATTCCATGACCATGGAGATTGGTGAAAATATCTTTCTCTGTTCCACCATAAAGTAGATCTGCAATGCTGCTAATGATACTTCAATCATGATAAYACTTTTGAATTATTTTAGGCAGGGAGCTTCCTTTAGGATCTTAAACAAGGGGACACAACTGCYAGCACCTACTACTCTAAGCTCACTTGTAGTTGACACTATTTCAACCTATTCAAAATTTTTGACTGAAATTGTCTTGAGGATGAYGCTAAATTCAGGAAGCCTTATGAAACTTGACAAATCTCTTGATGAAGTCTATGTAGAATCCTTGCCACCAAGCCCCTTCTCAACTTAAAAGAGGCATTTTTTGAAGTCTGCTGGGAAGAAAGTCAACAAAAGGTTATGTTGGGAATCTGAACATTACCAATTATTCCCTAGTGACCCATGATGTACTATCAGTAAAGGAAGATACTTTGGTTCATACTCTGGTTCATGCTCATGGTGCATGTGGACCATCTTAATATGTAAATTATAACAAGCCTCGCATCGAGAGGCCATGGAGTGATCATTATCAAAATAAGGTCACACCAAGAAAATTTATTCGAAGCTCCATGTGAAACCTGCTGACTAGAAGTGTAACGGACTGTTTAATACTGTGAGCATTGCCAAATGCATCATCCTTCGAAGTAAATGCAACACCATTTCAAGCTCATTTTACAAAAGATCAACTTAAGGTTCTCCGATGGTTGATTAGTCAAGAAAACCATCAGCCGACTCCTACAGTCATTGGTATTGATGGTGTAGCTCATAGAGGTAAGATATCCCTAGCCATTGGTGCAACTAGTATACTCTTAAGTACATGGATTGGTAACTTAGGGGTGTCCGATAGATGACTTGTAACCGATCGCTTCTCTAACCATATATGTCAGGATGCTCTTATAGTCAGTGGCGGAGCTAGAAATATAATGTTGGGCGGCTAAACTATATATATATATATATCTGTATCAACATGCATAAGAAAGTTCAATGCTAAAATAGCATAATCACAATTAAAAGAGATAAAAAAGAATACATTTATTTAATATTGAGCAAGACGTTCTTTCATGAAAATCAAGTCATCTAATTTAGAGTTTGAGTAAAAATGTTTCAGCAATCTCGCTCTCAATATAGAAAACAAGATTATYAGCAAGGAACTCGTCCTCCAATTTATTGTGAAGTTTTGTCTTAACAATTTTCATTGTTGAAAATGCTTTTTCAGTGGTTGATGTAGAAATTGGAATAGTCAATACAAGATTTATCAATCTATCAACAAGAAAATACACCTTATTCATTTCCATCTTTGCGAATCCATGACATAAATCAAAAACTGTAGACAAATTCTGCAATTTGGGATGATTCAGAACATTAAGTATATAATACTACAACTAGAACTTTAAGTTTACTTTTTCTTTCCCCATGAAATCAAGAGGATAATGCTTTTCTACAAGACAACAAATATAATCAATGCTAAAAGATTTATATGTATCATTAGGACCTGAGCTGATATAAGAGTAAGATCTACTGATTGTTCATTAAATCTACTATTAGCTCCAAGAGTTGAATCTATAGTAGTATTAAATATATCATTCCTATAGTAGTACCACGTAGTCTGATTGTTGGTGAAGAAAAGCACGTCTTAACCCATAAGGAAAATTTGTATCAAGAATATCAATATTATATTTCTCACAAAAATGCCATCACAATTTCTACCAAGTTATTCCAACTATAATCTCTCAATTATTGAATTAATGCTTTTATACTTGATATCAAATGCATAGCATTTACTATATCTTAGATTTTTGTAGTAAGCATTGACAAAGAATATCCGTGATACCCAGGAGACTGTTCTATATAGAGGTAGGGGGCCATCCCCAAAGATCTGTTTTTTTAAAACATTTTTAGTGCTGACATCAGCATAATTTAGCTTTCCTTTTTTTATTATTATTTGAGTTAGATAGTTAATAAGTCATAAGTGAATTAAAAACTAAAGCTAAAGTCAAAGTTGAAATAGATTCCATATTAAAGGATTTTTTCTTCCTCCCAGACTCTGACAAAAGCTCAACCGCAACTTTTCTCTTTCTGAGTAGCCATTGCCAATTAGTGCGCCTACTTTCTTCTTTAACTCCATTGCGCATTAATGCGCCTTCTTTCTTCTTCAACTCTCAAGCTTAGGCCTCAAGTTCAACTGGTCAAGGTAACTAATTTACTGATTTACAACTCCTCTTGATTCTAAGAGACTCTCGTCCACAACTAATTTTTCTCCATATTTGTTGGGTTTATCATATTTTCAATTTTAACTTTGAGATTTTAAGTGGGTGACATATTTTGTTGATGTAATATAATCTTTGATGCTGATTTTAGTATTTTATCTAATAATCTATTTGTTTAACGACATGCGTTAATTTAATGCTTTACTTAATATTTTATTTAGTGCTTTATTTTTTAGTACTAATTTAATGCCAATTTAATCCAAAGAAATATTTTGGTTATTCAGTGATTTTATTTAGTGATTTAATAATCTATATGGTCACATTAAGTTATTTAGTAATTTATATTTAGGTTAATAACTTATATTTAGATTATTTAGTGATTTAAATAATGTTGATTTTATTTAGTGATTTAATACTCTATATGGTTAAATTAATTTAAGATTAATTGTGGAATGTGGTTAAATCGAAGACATTTGATTCATTTTTTAAGAGCAAAAGTAGTGAAGCTTGTGAAAGTAGTTTTTCAACAAATGATGATTCTCCAAGACCAAATATTGAAATTCATGCTTCTAAATCTCAAAGACTTTTTAATATCACGATCATCCAAGTGATTTTAGGAAACTTATCGAAGGTTTTGATCTTAATAATCTAGAGCGAGATCCGGGATTATGACCTCAAATATGAGAATATAATGTTAATAAACAAGATGAAATAAGAAGATCATATATGGAAATGGATCCGTATCAAATGAAGTTTTCTAGTTGTCCGCATACTGTTAAGAAGCATCCCTAAATATTTCAATCTTCTTGCTTTACAAAATTTCATTGTTTGGAGTATTTCCCTACACGAGATGCTGAATATTGCTTCCCATGTTATWTTTTTAATTCAAATATCCTTTCTCATCATGGAGCAGATACATTCACAATTAAAGASTTTATTAATTGGAAAAAAGTCAATGTTGGGAAAAAAGTGTGCTTTCTTGAATCATGTAAGTGAAGATCCATGTTCACCACATAAAAATGCTGAAAAATATTGTCAAGATTTCATGAATCAATCTCAATATATTGACAAAGTCATCAATGCACAAAGTTCAGAGCAAAAAGAAGGTAATCGGTTGCGAGTTAAGACTAAAATTGATGTTGTTCACTGGTTAACTTTGCAAGGATGTGCATTTAGAGGTTATGATGAATGCTTCTAGAATTAATTGGACTTTTGACTACATATAATGATAAAGTTGAGAAGATTGTTCTAGGAAATGCTCCAAGGAATGCCAAATATACTTCTCATATGATCCAAAAAGAGATTTTGCATAATATTACTAATAAAGTGCGAAATAGAATTCATGAAGGTCGCGGAGATTCTAAATTTTGTATCATTATTGATGAGTCATGGGATGAGTAAAAAACAGCACATGCTATTATTTTGAGATATGTTGATAATTAAGGGGATCTTAGAGAACATTTTTTGATCTCGTACATGTTAAAGATACAACAACTATGACTCTCAAAAAAGAAATTGTATCAGTTCTTTCTCGACATTATCCTGATATTCAGGCATTTGTGGCTTAGAATATGATGGTCGAAGCAACATGAGAGGTGAATGGATTGGTTTGCAAGCATTGTTTTCAAATGATTGTTCTTATGCATATTATGTTCATTTTTTTTTTTTTTCTAATCAGCTTCTATTGGCATTGGTTGCTGCTTCTCGATATGTAATTGCAATTCATAACTTCTTCTCAGATTATAACTTGCCCAAGCTATTGAAATTGCAAATGTGCTAGCAATTGACCAACTTGAAACAAGTAAAGTACTTAATCAAATTGGAACTTTGAAATGAGCAATGGACACTCATTGGAGCTCTCACTTTCGATTTGTTTATAGTTTGATAATAATGTTTGCTGCTACTTGTTCAGTTTTAGAAAATGTTATAGAAATTGGCTCTAGCTAATCTATGTGTAGGGATGCACTTGTAGCATATAAGAAGATCACATTTTTGAAATTTATTTTTATCTTGCATCTAGTGAAGGAGATTATGGCTATCAAATTATTTGCCAATGCTTATAGCATATATCACAAAATATAGTAAATGCTATGAACTTGGTGTCAAGTACAACAACACCGATTCAACAATTGAGTGATGATGGTTGGAACACCTTCTTAGAAATTACGAAGGTATTTTGTGAGAAACATAATATTGATGTTCCTGATATGAATTCTCCTTATGTGATAATATGTGCTCATCACCATCAATCAGACTTCAATATGGAGCATCACAATAAAGTTGATATATTTAATGATGCTATAGATTCTCAACTCTTTGAGCTAAATAGCAGATTTCATGAAAAAACAGTGGATCTTCTTACTTTTAGCTCAACTCTCGATCCTAAGAAAACATATAAATCTKTTGACATTAATRATACTTGTTGTCTTGTCGAGAAGTATTACCTTCTTGGTTTCACGGAGGAGGAGAAAGTAAACTTGAAGTACCTGTTGCAGCAAGATTTTTGTCATGGATTAGCAAGAGACAAAAATGATTATGTGTATTTTTTATTTTTTTTTGATAGATTGATGCATTTTGTATTGACTATTCCAGTTTCTATAGCAACCGCTGAAAGAATATTTTAATCAATGAAGATTGTGAAGACAATACTTTGCTACAAAATGGAGAATGAGTTCCTTACTGATAATCTTCTTTTTATACTGAAATAGAAATCGTTGAAATTTTTGACTTCTTAGATGATTTTGTTTCATGAAAGAACGACGAGCATAATTTTGAATAAAGGTACTTTGTTTCCCTCTCTTTTATTTGTGATTCTATTGTTTCAGTCTTGAACTACTTATGGACATAGATATAACTATTTATAGATAGGCCCCCCAATAATGAAGTCTTGGCTCCGGCACGGGTGATACACATAATCTTCTTCACTACATGCAAGACAATGAAAAAATATCAAAAGACGTGATCTTTTTATATGTTGTAGTGGCATCCCCACACATAGAATAGTTAGAACCACTTTTAATAACATTTTCTAGAATAGAACAAGTAGCAGCAGAAGATCTTATCAAACTACAAACAAAACTAAAATGAGAGCCCCAACATGGATCCCTTGCTCTTTTCAAAGTTTCAATCTAGTTAAGTCCTTTACCCATTTCAAGTTCATAAATTGCTAATATATGCGCAAATTTAAACAGCTTCGACAACTTGTGCTTCAACATGGTGTTTGAAAGAAGCTTCAATAATATTAATAATAAATGTCAAATATGAGAAAAAGTTATGAATCGCAATGACCTCTAGAGATGCAGCAAGTAATGCCAATTGAAGCCAATGAGCAAGCAATGACCATAATATGCATATGGACAATTATTTAAAAATAATGCTTTCAACTATTCCATTAAACTTTTGTGTTGCCAACACCATCCCTTGGCCAAAAATGTGTTGAATATCAAGACAATGCCGAGAAATAACTAATATAATTTATTTTTTAAGAGTCACTAACGTTGTATCTTTAACATATACAAGATAAAAGAAACGTTCTCTAATAACCCCTCCATTATTAACATATATCAAACAATAGCCATGTACTGTTTCTTTTATTCATCTATGTGGCTCATCAATAATGATGCAAAATTTCAAATGTTCATATGCTTACAAATTTTATTCACATTTTATCCACAATAATATGCAAACTTTTCTTTTGGATAATGTAAGAAGTATATTTGACATTCCTTGAAGCATTTTCTAGCGCAACTTTCTCAACCTTATCATTATATGAAGCCAAATGTGCAATTAATTCAAGAAACGTCCATTACTTGAACCAAAGGTTTCATCGTGGCTTTAAATGCACATCCTTACAATGTTAACCAACAAACATAAATAAATTGGAGTCTTAAATCACAGATGATTACCTTCTTTTTGCTCTAAACTTCGTGCATTTTATGACATTTTTAATTTGTTGAGATTGATTCACCAAATCTTGTCAACATTTCTCAGCATTGTTATATGGTGAATATGGATCTTCACTGACAAGATTCAAGAAAGCGAACAATTTTTCCAATTATTAAAATCTTTAATTGTGATATGCATTTGCTCCATGACAAGAAAGGATTTTTAAACTGAAAAACAGCATCTTGTGTAGGGTGATTACTCCAACAGTGAAATTTTGTAAACCAAAAAATTGAAATATTCAAGGATGCGTCTCATTAGTGAGTGAATAATTAGATACCTTCATTTAGTACGACCACATTTTCATATATGCTTTTCTTATTTTATGCTGTTTATTATCAATATTCTCGTTGTTGGGGTTTAAGCCAGGGCTCTTTCATTTGACTCTTTGAAGAAAGTAATGGAAGTCCTTCTAGAGATGAATCAGAAGGTTGTTAAGGCGATTGTGAAGTACAAGAACGACATATGGAAGAGTCAAGAGATGTTCTAAGAGAATTTTAAATTCCCTATTTAATGTTCAAATGAGACATCCGGATCTTCCGCTGCTRGAACTTCCGGCGGTTGTCACAGTGTYCCTGCCAACCTTCTAAACACTACTATTAATCACTTTTGGAACCCTCAGAGTGGCTGGGGTCTGGATACCCTCCAACATTACCTCCCTACCCATATCCTGAGGAAACTCTCGTTGCTTCAACTTACAGAAGAGAGAGACCAAGCACAGTGGAGCCACATCTCTAGTGGCAAGTTTTCGATAAAATCAGCCTATGCGTCCTTGCAGCCGGCATAAACTAATTCAGATAATATCCGGTGGAATCATATGTGGAAATTAAAGAAGCAGCATGTACTCGCCTATCTGCCAAAGATGTGGGCAAGAAAGTGAAACAACATTADATGCCATAAGCAATTGCTCCAAGATGCGGCCGATCTGGCATCTGTCAAGCTTGAGTAACCTCCCACCCAATTTTTGGACTGTATCAACCCCACGAGACTGGGTTCAGCTGAATTTATCACAGCAAGCATCTACCGGCACTCAATGGCGTCACTGGAATTATGTTTCAGACAGGCTGCCCACTCTATCTGGACAGATTGGAACTATAGTTTCTTCAATAAGTCTTACCATTCACAGACCTCGAAAAATTCTTTGGATATACTAGAGGTTTTGGACTAAAAGGCAGGGGTTGCTTCTTCTTATACTTGGCGTAGATTATTGAGGGTCGTGGTTTACTATTCCAAGGAGTACTTTGGAGAATTGGCTCGGGTGATAGGGTACTAGTTTGGTGTCAACCTTAGATGCCTAAACCTGTGTCATTTGGTCCGGTAACACCGAAATCTTTTGGTTCCTTAAATATCAACCATTAAATTGGAATAAACTCTCGCTTACCCAGTTGTCAGCCCCGTGTGATGTGGATGCTATTCTCCAAATTCCCTTGACCCCAGCATCCATGTCCAGATAAGTTGATTTGGCATTATGAGAAGGATGGCCTCTTCACAGTAAGGTCTGCTTATGAATTGGGAAGGGGATTTCTTACACGTGATACAAGGAAAGGAAAGGTATGTTCTTCTACTTCAATCACAGGTTCTGGACTGTTTTGGAAGGAAATATGGGGTTTGAAATTGTCTCCTAAAGTATTGTTGTGAGTATGGCGAGTGAGTCATGATATTTTGCTCACTAGGTTTTAACTTATATAGAAGGCAGATTTTGATTGATCTTTCGTGCCCCTTTCTGTCGTGATTTGATAAAATCCACATATCATGTTTTTTTTTTTTTTTTTTTTTTTTAAAAAAAAAAGGGGTGTTTTCCCCCCCCATATTTTTTTTTTTGATTTTTTTTTTTTTTTGTTTTTAAAATCAATTCAATAGAATTAACATGTTATGCTTTTTACGGATTCGGCCAAAATGCTATTTTTCTTTAAAAAAATTAAATTTTAACACTTTTTCTCATAATCTTTTAAAAAAATATATATTTAAATAGATCGATTAAAATATTAATTTTTAAATGGAGAAATTTCTAAAAAACAGCAAATTGAACTTCAAAATTAAGAAAATAATCATAATAATTTGTAGGAGTTGAGAGATTTTGGAATTGGGTGAGGGTAGAGAGAGAAAGTATAATAAGATGTTATGGAAATTTCGTTCTATTTCGAAGAAGGGAGAAATCCGTTGGACCAAATGCAAGGATACACTACAGTTGAAGGTCTAGAAACATATTAAAGAAAAAAAAAAAATTTGAGTCTCCAGATGATCAAATACCACAACTAGCTTCGAGTCCACAGTTCACTCCCTGTCTAGTCTTCAGCCTTCAAAGTCTGTTTTCATAATTTTTTTTTTTCCCCCCCCTTTTGGAGGGTCTTCAGCCTTCAAAGATGAAATGGAATTTAGTTCCAAATTCATTGGTAGAAAACAAAACTTTGCCCACAATTT
Organism: Rhazya stricta; assembly: GCA_001752375.1. Lineage (NCBI taxonomy): Eukaryota > Viridiplantae > Streptophyta > Magnoliopsida > Gentianales > Apocynaceae > Rhazya > Rhazya stricta. The sequence goes on from MEJB01000071.1 coordinate 809,737, forward strand.
CTACAAACGCGAGGACTTTAGAGCTATACACAGTAGACTTTTCTCTTAASTCAGTGGAAGAAAATTGTCCACCATTTCTAGACCTTTAGGCAAATTCAAGGAAATTCAGATCCTCCATTTCATTCCTTGTCTTGCATTATTATGGTATATTCATCAAGTCAAAATAATTGCATATTACCTTTCTTGATTCCCAAATTTCTTGAGCTATACACAGTAGATCACTGATGGCTTTAAAGAAAAATTTTCCATATGTTGTGCAGGATACAAGATGCCCATCACCTTCAGAAAGAAAGCAGTTCTTGACCAAGAATGGGAGTATTCTGTATCAGAAGCTTATTGCTACTTTCGGTGCAAGGTATAAGCTACCAATACGTTTTTTAACTTACAAAGAGGTCATCAAGGCAACAAACAACTTTGCTAAAGTTGCAAGTCAAAATGTTTTTCTGGGTCCATTTATGTTTGATTTGATCAAAGGCTGTTTTCAAGATCGTGCAATTTTAGTTGCTAAGGTTCGGCAACATCATTATTACCCACGTCATCCTGATCGAATCATCCACAATATAGTGATTAGCTCACAAATGAGCCACCTCAATCATGTTCTAAAACTTGTAGGCTGCTGCATGGAATTTGAATTTCCACTTCTTGTTTATGAGGATATTAATGTCACAGTTCTTGATGATTTTCTGAAGAAACCTGCAAATGATACATCTCTCAGTTGGAGAAGTAGGCTTAAGATTATAAAAGACATTGCCTACACCATGGCTTATCTTCATAATGCATTCCCTACACCTATCATTCATCAGAAACTCGACAAATTTTCTGTGTTCATAGATCAATTTGGCGTTCCCAAATTCCTTGATTTCTCCGACTGTTTACCACTTCCTCCTGGTAAAATGAAGATTCAAGTAGATAGAATTAGTGGAAATCTAGGCTTCATAGACCCTGACTTTCARGAAACATTCACTGTTACTCCGAAAACAGATGTTTATAGCRTTGGTATTCTTCTGCTTGTGCTAGTGACCGGACRACAAGCTATTGTGGAATCTGGGGATGGGGCTAAGTCAAACCATGTAGTGGAATATGTTAATGATTTCCTCATGTCGAATCAGGTCAGCCAAGTTGTGGCTTGTGAGATTTGGGAATCAGAAGATAGAGTTGAGAAACTGGAACAATTGAAAGCTCTGGTGGAACTTGCTTTGAGATGCACCCAAAAAAAGGGAGAAGATCGGCCATATATGATTGATGTTGCTAAAAAACTTCACGAAATAGAGAAAATGTGACCCTATTTTATGCCCATCTCTGTCTCGCGGTTATCTTCTTGRTGGTGGCTTGAATTTTGGTCATTTCTGCATCATTACCGTTCCCTTTTCTACCACCTATATAATGCCAAAGACTAATAAAGCATGATTGATATGTGTGAATGTGTTGGGGTATGATACCCTTCATCTTGTATTCTTCCACATAATGAATACAATCTTTCTCCATCTTTGTCCGTGGACGTGGGCCTGAGGCCAATTAACCACGTTAATTCTTGTGTTGTCTCTATTTATTTCCTCTCATTATTTTTAATTTCTATAGTTATACTCTTATTGAATACTTTGATTTTGGAGAGTTCCCCYTACAAATTGATATTCGAGTTAGATCAGTTATTCAGTTAAGATTTATGATTGAAATGTTTGGTGGCAACAGTAAATAGAAAAAAATTTTGAAGGTAAGAGAAAGAGGCTGCACATATCTCTAGCGAAAACTGGAAGCAGCTTGATGAAAATGATCTCTCTGTCAACTAACATGGAATCCATGATCCTGTTCTGCTGGAAGTTGCATGGAGGAAATTGGAGCAGCTATACCAAGCCAAGWCAACTGCAAATAGRCTTGTTTTGAAGCAAAGGATACCCACAATCCATATAACACAAGTTAAATCTTCGAGGTCTCACATCAATAAAGTTAATCCTCTCACTCTAAATTGAGAAGTATTGATGTGAAGAATGGAAATGCACTCCAGCATAAGCTTATTGCTAATTTTGGTGCAAGATACAAGCTACCAAACCGTTGCTTCAGTGCCAACGAGCTCCAGGAGGCAACGAATAATTTCTCGAACGCATTTTCGATAATGATGGTCGAGTTCCAGTTTTCGRGCTAATCTGAGGCTCATTGGGAGGAYGATCAATAATAGTTGCAAAACATCACGATCTATTCATCATCCCATACGAAATTGACGAATTCATCCGTAACACTGTAATGACTTCACAACTGAACCATCTCAAGCATGTCCTGAAGCTGGTGAGTTGCTGCCTGGAATTTGAATCCCCAGTTTTGGTGTATGAAAATGTTTGTTTCCGATGTCTCGGTGACTTTCTTTACCAGCCAAAGGTTTTGTTCAAGTATCCTGCAGATTCTCTATACCAACCCAGCAATATTGGATCGCAAACATGGAGAAATAGAGTGAAGATTTTAAAAGAAATTGCCTACACAATTTCTGATCTTCATAATGCATTCGCCACTCCAATCATTTAGYGCAACTTAAGCCCGTATAGAATCATCATAGATGAATTTGGTGTTCCAAATCTCTTTGATTTCTTCCTGTCAATACAACTTCCTCCAGGAGAAATGAAAGTGGAACTGCATAGCATGGTGGGAATAAGTGGGTTCTTTGACCCARATTGTTTGGAATCGTTCTGCTTACTCCAAAAAGTGATGTTTATGGGATTGGTATCCATTTGCTTGTTCTAATAACAGGCAAACTAGCTATGGAGATGTGTATAAATGAGACGACCTGTGTCTTGGGCTATGTTAAAAGCAGCCTAGAAGACAATCATCTAAACAAAATTGTCTATTGAAAGATTTGGGAATCAGAAGATGGAATGGAAAACAGCAGCAATTGGAAGGTTTAATCGAACTTGCTTTGAAATGCGCACATGAAAACAGAGAAGACTGGCCAAACAAGTATGCAATTGAGAATATTTGAGACCATTTTAGATGTTGCCATTGGCCTATTTACTTGCTTACTTTTTACCACAATTATTTGTCAAATTTGATTTGCGAAGCCTTCTAATAAATAAATAAATAAATTATTTATTAAAAAAAGCCTTCTACAAATTTCCTTACCAAAAGACAAAGCAATCAAAAGATTCATGGCTGTTTTCTCTTCGTTGGCTAAATAAAATAGTCTTCCATGGGCTTCATTTGGATTAGAGCCAATAGTAGGGGGGTGGGGGTGGGGGGATCCCAATCTTAAAGATTCCATTTGTTTTACATCTTTGGCTACCTAAGAAAAGCTTATCAAATTAAGGATTCCCAATAAAAGAAATTTTCTTACAAACCTCACTAACAAACAAACGTGAACAACGCAAGTGAACAATAATTCTTTCACATAAAAACTCTGCTAATGAATTATTAAACATTGAATAATCGATTATTCAAGCTAAATATAAAACTAAAAAAATTGAATAATTGATTAACAAACTATGAAAATCCAATCAAATTATGAATAATCGGTTATTAATTTGATTAATTATTGATCGATAATCAATTATTCAAAATGAATTTTATACACTTGAGAAGATTTGTTTTTTAAATTCAACGTCAAGATGAATTTAATTTAAACTTTATTTTAATTTCTTTGAGATTAGATGAATTTCTATTGAAGAATTGCTTCATTTCTTATTTTATAATCCAAATGACATAACTAAAGAAATTYATTTAACTTCATTCACGAATTTGAAATTCAAAATTTTCAATTTCTTCCATTTTCCAAATCAATCCGAGAAAATTCCTAAGTGTTGTACCTACTAATTTTCACAATATTTTTTGATTACTATAAAATTTTAATTTATTACATTTTAATCAATGATAAGCATGTATCTTGGCTCTGGAATTGAATGAACATACATATATAAGTGAATATTTTCTGATTTTGAATCTTGCTGCTGATTCGGCCCCTGGGCTAGGTATTAGCTATTCCTAGTGTCTAGCCAGACCAACATAGTCGCAACCTTGCAAAAATCGATGTGATCAAGAGTTGGATAATATTTTGAGATAAATCCTCTAGTGATGATGGCAACAGGTCTCCAACAAGTAACCACACTAGGATAAAATTTTCCCCTATCCCCCTTTGATTTCCCCATGTTTAATTTTAGTATGTGATTGTTTCTTCTAAAAAATATTTAATCGACGAAGTCRTCTAAATGTAAAGTCAGTCATGAGGTTTAAACATTATTTCTTGATAAATGATTTAATGATGAGACTTCAATCTTTTGTCGCGGGTTTCCAAAATTATTAAAGAAAATACTTTAACGAATTTCGAGTAGTTGTAAGCAATGTAGAATAGCTGATACGACAAATTTAAAAGGAATGTAAATAATAAACATATTTATAAAAGTAAAGGCAAGTTTGTAAATATACGAAAAGCTTGTAAGTTCAAGGAATTGAAAGGATTAATGTAGTAAAACCAAAATTTAATTGCATTGAATTGAAATAAGTTGAGTGTATAAATCATTATTTCATGAAAAATGAAGAAATTAATATTTTCTTATTCGTTGTGTGTTGTGTGTTGTAGAGAGGTGTGTCCTTTCTTCTTGATTCTTTTTCTTATTAATGGCGTAGCTTAGCCAGTAAGCCACATGCAAGGGCGAAACCAGGATTTAACTTTACCTAAGGCTAGGTGGATTATCGAGTTATTTTTTATTATTTTTAAAATACTTTTTAACTAAAAATAATTGAAAAAAATTCATTTTTGAAAGAGTTACTTTGAAATGCTTTTTCAAAAAGATTTTATTTATTAATGTGGTTTAAAAAATAAAAATTATTTATTTATTTTTCGAATCACGTTTTTCAAAAGCGTATTTTTAATAGTATTGTTGTAACAGTGAAAATAAGTATAAGTTTACAAGAGTTGACTCTAAGCTAATACAATAAATTAAATTATTTAAAAACATAAATTGAAAAATATCAAAAAATATTAACTGCAAAAAATATGGGAAAAAAAAAGTCATTATTAGTCAATCCACTACAAAATGGAGCAAAAGTTCTAAAAGTTTTTAGTAAAATTGTGTTACTCGATTCTTCTTAGAATCAAATATATTAATTATTATATCGTTATAAACTTTMTCAACCAATTYCAATTCAATTTAGATGGTCATAACATCTACGAAGAATTCTTTTTCCATATTGCTACGAATAGTTGTTCTAACAAGTTTAATAACTGAAACACTCGTTTRGTTGTTGCGGTAGACACCAAAATAGTTAAAAGGGAAAAAATGACGCAAATTATCATTTATYTATTTACATCCACTTAAAAATGCTCCTCGTSTTTRTTTTCAAATTATTTTGTCACTCAACAATTTTCAAACATTCTTTTATACCATTGAGCCACTCAACACRGCAATTTCTGGCCAAAGATGCCAAGTGCTTCAGTTGTGACTCTCATTTTAAGGGTATAATCATCATTTCATGTTCAAAACAAAATGGGAAAAAAAGAATCTCGATCTTCATTTGCATAATGAAGAAGATCATTCTGAATCGATTTAATTTCATTCTCATCTCCTTGTTAATCTTGTTTTGTTAAAGGTTTTTCATTCAACTTATCTTTCCCTACTCCATTTTCATCTTTGAGTTTCCCATCTCTGTACTTTGGTCAACTTCTTCTCCAAATCTCTATCTTCAACATAAAATTATAATCTCTATCATCTTCTTCCCGATATCTCTATTTGTAACAAACCTTATTGCCATCATCTTCTTCTCCAATCTCCAAACAGAACCCCATGTTTCCTCTCCCAATTGGGAGAGTGCTTTTTTGATGCTTTCTCAATTGGATTTCCAATTTCTTTCTTTTTAGAGGCTTCCTATCAAAGACAAAGAGGGATGTCTTTGGGGTTGAAGCCACAGTGAACGAGTTCAGGATCCTAAAAGCAAGATATCCTCTCTTCGAATCCACAAAAGTTCCTAAAAAAATAGTCTTATGCGGATTATTTCTCGAACTTTTAGGAGTATATATTTACTCTTTTATAGTAGGAAGTCTGAATTTGGATCTAGATTCGGATATGGGTTGAAAGAAGGAGTGAGTAAGAGGAGCTTTCTTATGTRTCTGAATAGGAGCAAAAAWTTGAGGTGGAAGGGTAAGGGATTTGGCAATGGCGGGAAACCCAACTATGGTGAGGAGGAGATTGAAGATAACAATTGTAATCCCTAGGATGTTAATATGATCGTAAAATTTATATGCCAATTCACTGATTTAATTATTATCAAGAAATTTTGGTGTTTTTGATTATTTTGTAGCGAAAAGACTTGAAACCCATAATGTTTAATGTGCCAATTAGAATTTAATAAGTTATTTGTTATTATTGTTTATTTGTGTGTTATTGTGAAAGTGCGTTTATTTAATTATAGAATTTATTATACTAATTGAATTAAAATTTTTAGTTAATCAATCTAGACCCGACCCGTTAAAGCTTATTCCTTTCTTATTCAAAATTTAAAGTTAATTTAATGTTGAATTATGGCCCAAAGGAAAGCTTATACAATTTAATTTGTATTGGACTTGAAATGTTATAGAATAAGTAGGCCTAAAAGGTGTTTAATGAGGTACCAAGCTTAATTTGTTTTTTTTTTTCTCCCCCCAAATAAAGGGAAACCTAAGATCTTGAAAACCTAGCACCGCCACGCCTCTCTTCTCCCAAAACTACCACCCGTCTCCTCCCCTTGCCGATGCTGCGCCAACCGTTGTTGCTCGCCTACGCAACTAGAGGAAACATTTCGCTGTCTCATCGTCGTCGCCTAGATTCGTTCGCGCCGGCTTTCTTCCTCCCTCGTGGTCCAATTTGGTCATTCTGCGCGTCTCCCTGCATGAGTAGCCGATCGGATTTGAGTTCCTACAGGCACCAACCTTCTCTGGTCGAGCTTATCATGACATACCTCTCCTGGGACTACGCTTCCCCATGCACCCACGTGCCCTTATCCCCTTAATTAGCTATTTTTTACTTTTTTTTAAAATATTTTTTCCCTTCTTTACAATTGATTTTGGACGATTTATTTAAATCATAAAGATCAATTACACACACCTTTTTTTTTTTTTTATTTAACCAGACATAGAAATAATGTATGTCTTTTTGTTGATGGAGTTGAGTGCTTAACCTAATTTGTATAAATTAAAAAATACGCCTAATTATATTTACAAATATATAAATGCTATTAATTATGCCTTAAAAAAGGAAGAAGTTTGCTGCAACTAATTATTTCGTGATAATTATACAATTGCATTTTAGGATAAAATAATATTAATTTCCATCAAAATTGAATTGTCTAATGATAAAATAGTCATTTTACATCAAAATTAAACATATCATTGATAAATTATTTATATGTGATAAATTTTTCTATTACTTCCTACGAAAATAATCCTTTACACAAATATTATAATTATTTATGATTCAAATGTGAACTTTATCTGTKCATTAATTCATGTCAAAGAATTATTTGCCGTATTTGTTTTTTGTTCATAATTTTTTAAATCATTTATTTTTCATAAATTTAATTATAAGTTAAAAAATAATATAACCTTCACTATCATTAACATCAAATGGGAAAAGCATCCCCAGCTTTGGAACTACGTCGTTGAGAAATCAAATGAAAAAGGAAAATGTCCCGCTGCTCCCTCTGCAATTCTTTCCTYCTTCSGTCTTGCTAAGTCCCGGAGCTCCCTCTTCTCACTATCGCTTTCCCGCCAGGTAAAACTGCGGCCAGGGCAAACTGCTCGGGTGCTGAATCAGAAGGCGAGTAATCAAAAGGAAACGACTAAGGCTTTGGTTACTGGCGAGACGATTCCAGAGGTTCTTGTTGATTCCAGCGGCGGCGACATTATTGAATGAAGTCTATCCCCCTGGATGAAGAAGTATTGAGCTCCTATCTCGCGTGATGGGTGACTATCCAGCACGGAGTCCCCTGACTAGGATGCTAAGGATCGGATTCTGTTAGCATAGCTGCAGTTCCTGATTCCCCTCCAATCGATAGAGGGGGCAAGCTAAACAAGCAAAAGTTAGTCCTTGACGGTTAAGGTAAGAACCTTGATGCTAGGTTTGTAGATTTATTCTTGGTTTTTTTTTTCTCCCCTATCTTTTTAAAGAAAAAATATGAGTAATCATACATTGGTTGGGGATATTTTCTAATCGATAGCTGAACTTGAGCTCCTGTTGATGTCCTGCCTCCTTCCTGTTATTTATTTATTTATTTATTTTTTGGGTATGCATGTGGTGTGGAGCGGTTGCTCGATTGCTGAATTTGTTGCTCTATTTTGTAGATTTGGTCTGCAATGTCTTGTTTATGTTCAGATCGGATAARAATTAGGCTATTTCGTGCTCATAAAGTTCATTATGTGGATGCATTCTGGCATGCTGTAATGATTGATATTCAGTTACTGGATCGTCCAGAGTGAAATTCATGGCAAAAGCTATTTTGTTCTCCGAARTTCTCCAGCAAGTTCGAAGGAACAGTAAAGAAAAAAGAAGAATTGCAAACTGTGGCTGTAAAATTATCATAACCAGTACACAAATTCTTTGAGTTATTTAACCCTCAAAAACTTCTGAAGATACCAAATTTTCACAGATATGCCTGACTAAAGGAGTAAAAATGGTGTTGATAGGAAGTATCATAATTACTATTGATGCAACATTTACGGTAACGGTGCTTGAATTGTAGTTTCCTAAGAACTTGTTAGCGGAGCTTTCAATTGTCTGAAATTACTCTCTAGTCAATAATGGGAAATTGTAGGATTTGTGTGGTATTGAGCTCATGAAGAATAATAATAAAAAGAGGAGAAAAATGAAAAAGAAGAAGAAGAAGAAGAAGAAGAAGAAAAACATTATTTGGTGATATCTGGAGCTTGTCTCAGTGAGAGCAGTTAACGTAATCTGTCTATAAGCTTAAAAAGTAAACAGCAGATCTTGAATGTTGAAATCTGAGTCATGACATAATAAAAACTCCAAAATAGTTCATGCTGTCATTACCTTCATGAACAGAAATGAGCTTAATCACATGATTACATTCCCTTAGAACTTCCCTGTTCAGTATCTCTGTAATAGTCCCTCCCTGTTATGATATATCAGGATAAGTTGATTGATTATCAAGATAAAGTAACTTGATAGGAAAGAGATTACCTTTTGATGATCTAATAGTGTAAGAGGTCTGCTATATGTGCTGAGGTGAACTCTGACACATTCATTGTAGATCTTCTTGCTAGGAACTTCACAACGAGTTCTCTTTCCTTGTGCTGAAAATCATTACAAGTTATTCAAAGCTCAAAAAAGTGCAGAACTATAGCTTAGAGAGGAAATAAGTTGGCCTCACTTTTCTTCTTTCAGTCCTCATTTTTCGAGTTTAAGATTATAATGTTTCATGATAAATGAATTTTAGATACAATTATCAAAGTCACTTCATGGTTTTTGTTGGGCATTGGGATATTGAGTTTCAGGCAATTCATTTAAGATTTTGTGAAGATATCTTATGGTTTAACAAGTAATAAGCTCTTCCTCGTGATCTTTTTTCTTATAATTTGTTTAATGAACCAAGGAGTTTTTTAGCATCTAGCTGTATTTTCCAGAATGCTGTCCATTGTTGTCCTATTTGTGGCTTTAGTTAGAAGATGCATTGGCCTTTGGTGACTCTGGTAAGGGTGGTTTCAAATTGAAGGGTTTGGTTGATATATATAATTCTCAATTTGGAGGGAGTGTTTCTAGTTTCTAAAAACATGCGGATCACACTGCTATCTGATGAAACTTTCAGGGGTCAAAGATAATAATCTATTTGTACTTGCAGAGAACCTTACTTGTGGATCCACAAGAACAGAGGGAGGTAATAAGAATTTGATTTCAACAAAAAGTGCACAGTGATGAAACTCCTAAGATTAACTTTCGCCATAGCTTTAGCCTCTGGTCTTGCAGCTATACTCATTTACATCAATGGCATCTCATTCCAGAGTATGCCATTAAACTTAATTTCTCTCTCTCTCTCTCTCTCTATGTATGTGTGTGTGTGTATATGTGTATATATATATATATATATATACACTCATACACATATATATAACTGGAATTGATTGAGTATCTGTTTTGAAGATGGGGCAATCAATCTTTCAAATGAAGATCTTGAGGCATTGCAAAATCTGCAAAGTACTTTTCAGAAATGTGTGGTGAGTGTTTCTCCCTCACCCAACGATTTTATTGAAGTAAAATTAAAGTTAGTACACCAATACCTTTTCATAGTTAGCTTGCTTTAAGCTTCATCATTTCTTTTCCCTTTCCTTTGGTGAATGTCATGTTTTGTATGCGTGCAGATAAATGTTGTTATTGCTGGTTTTAGTCTTTCTAGACTTGAATTATTGATAAATCTTCATAATTCTTGGATTTATTGCTTGCAACTAGTTTAATACTGTGAAAATTAGGTTATGCAATTTTTACAGTGAATTGCATTATTATTTGTTTGTGCTTGAGAAAACTGCTGGAATTTAAAAGTGCTGACTTTTAGTAATCTAAGTCAATTTGTAACTTTTACAAAATTTTATCTGTGTTACTGAGGATAAAGATTTATAGAATAACAACATGCAAAAAATTTTGAGACTTTGCCTGCAGAAAAATGTCATTTTGGCTGTGCCCATCTGCTCAGGATCTTGATAACCTAGAGCTGTTCTTAAAATATTTAGGGTCTGTTCTCAACATTTAACAAAAATATTTCAACTTTTTTCATAGGGAAAAGATATTCTGAGCTGTTTTCATTAGCTTTTTAAATCTGCTTGTAGCTTAAAACAAATCTGGATAAAAATGTTCCCAAAGCAGCCTAGTTTTCAAAAGCATTTGAAAAACAGTGTGAACATGGAAACAGTATAATAAATTTTCAAACTGTGTTTCTAATGATCACAGTAAGATCATATTGTAAGATCGGTTTCCTGTATCGAATTTTTGAGTGCATTTGAACAGTCAATCCTCATTAAAGGTAATTTGTATGAAAACTTTCTCTTTTTTTAATTCTCGACCATATCTCATCAGGCTTTTCTCAGTGCATATTTAGAACTTGTAACCCACTATGTCCAATGCATATTTTCTATTGGCAAATCATTCTTTGTAGTGTTTTTATTTGATTTACTCACCCAACTTTTACTCATGCAGAGTGCTAATGGATTGGGATTAACAGCTCTTAGTGGCAAGGATTATTGTGAGGTTACTCTGAGATTCCCTAGTGACACAGTTCCAAAATGGGTATGCTTCCTCAAATGTGCTACTAATGTCCTTTTGCTGAAATCCTGTGATATTTACTGAGTTTTGTTTYCTTCTCTGAATCAGCATGTTGTGTATCATGCACTTTTGAAAGACTTACCATTGCTTTTCCATTTTGAAAGATACTTAAGCTTCATACCTTGACTGGATGATGTTCTTTTTATTTGTTTAAAGTCAGTGCCTGCTATATATACTTTTACATAAATATCATATCTTGATTTATAAGTGGGTGGTGTTTGATCAACTTCTGAACAGAAAGATCCAAAAACGGGGGAACTTGAAGGCTTATCATTTAAATATGATTTATGTGAAGCTGTAGCATCATGGGAACAGGTGAGTAATCTCAACATTGTTCAATTTCCGCGAGAGGAAAATTAATGTTCGGAAGGTTACCTCATTTMAGATTATTATGGTACTTCTTTTAGCGATTGCAATTTATTTTATTTGAGAGGATATCAACAGAGAATCAAGGGAGGAGTAGTTTGTTCCATGATTTCAATTTATCTAATTTGAGAGAATATCAACAGAAAATCAAGGGAGGAGAGTCTTACAGGGGGGATATCTTTCGATATGCTTGATGCACAACAATGAGAGGCCAAACCGGTTCCAGAATTACAAGAGGGAATTGGTTTGATCCTTTAGGACAATAATACTAGATGGATAAGGAAAATGACTAATATAAGTRGATCCTCGGTTATCTGTGTCCTTACAATGCTGTTCAGCTCAAGTTTAAAAGTTAAAACTAGAGTTCCCTCATTTAGTTAATGTCAGGATATTCCTTTCTGCTGTTTTGTACCATGTCTCGGACGTAACTTCATTATGTGGAGTTCTGTAGTTTTGTTGCATCCTTCAATATTCCAAATCGCTTAAGAGATGACAAATCTTCCTTGCTCATCATAACAATTAATACTGATTGTTTTGAGTTGGAAGAACGAGCTGGAGCATAACTATCATTCTCCTACAGTTGAAAACTAATWAGTACATGAGCTTTAGGATGAAGTTTCTACTTTCCTTGGCTAGATTCTCAGCATCTAATCTGGGAAATCATTTTATCTAGATTATCTGTCTAAAATTTCTTGTGGAGTACCTTTTTTGTTTGCAATTTACTTGGTATTCAGTGAGATGGCTTGCTCAGGTAAGGAATAGTACCACAATACTTACCAAGGAGTTCATTGATGCTTTACCAAATGGTTGGGAGGATTATGCCTGGCGGAGGATCAACAAGGGAATACTCCTGTGAGTGTCTCTCACAAATATAAGACTTATTTACTTCTAAGACAGGAAGAGGTGATTAAATGATTAATTACATGTTTGAATATATTAAGATATTGCAAAGATGTCATGGACAACTTTATTCTTCAGTTTCAATTCCTTTTATTGTATCTTCTTGTATAAAAAATTTAAAGATTGTCATTGTCGTATATCCTCTTGATGAATCCAAAGAATACCTGGTTAAGTGTCTTTTGTTTGGTGGTATACTTGGCTTCTGGTAACATTCATTACTACTTCTACAGAGTCCATCTTCTGTGTGTCTGCACATGCACACATGTAAACATGAGGCACCTTCACACAATAAAACTGTCTTCTAAGTTGTTAAAAACATCTAGATCTTACATCAATGTTGTGATCTGGATTCCATTTTTTCACATTTAAAGTTTGGAATTCACTTGCTGAAATTGATATTGATTTTCTGCTATTGGTAAGGGGGATAGGAGAATGGTTTTTGGAGAAGTCATGCTTCCCTTATTCTCTTTTGTTATTCCCAGATAATTCTTTTTCTAAAATCTCTACCCTCTCAGGTTTATGTTGAAACTAATATATCACCTTTGGAACTTCAAGGCTTTTCCCACCAAGTGTTTATTCCACATTTTTTGCTTGGTTGATTGGTGAAAAGCTTCCTTTTTTGAGAAGTATGTATATGATATTTGTCTCTACAGGAATCGATGCGAGAATAAAACTCTGTGTATGGAAAAGCTTTCTCTGGTACTTCCAGAAAGACCACCTTATTTCCCAAAGCAGTTTGGCCGCTGTGCTGTTATTGGTAATTCAGGAGACCTCCTGAAGACAAAATTTGGCACAGAAATAGATAGCTATGATGCTGTGGTCCGGGAGAATGGAGCACCAATCCAGGTCATTTACCTCACTGTTCTGTACTATATTGATGATTGTTTTCTTATAAGTTATTTAATGACATGCTAACACCTCATTTTTTGTTGATCTGCAGAACTTTAGGGAATATGTGGGCACCAAAAGTACGTTTCGACTTCTTAATAGGGGCTCGGCAAAGGCACTTGACAAAGTTGCTCAGTTATATGGTATTTGTTTTATTTTTTTCCTATGAATCTTTTCCCTATCAGATTGGATGCATGCTCAAGGTTTTGTTTTGCAGATAGAGGAAAAGAAGTTCTAATCATCAAAACAACAATACATGATATCATGAGCAAAATGATACAGGTTTGTACATCTTCTCATTCCCATATTGGTTAAAGTTTGATTTCCTTTTATCACCATTATATTGCAATTTTCATCAAAATGTACTTGGTCAACTTACATCATTTTGTTTGGGAACATGAAAATGAAAATCTCCCTCTTAGTGGACAGTTTACCATTACATAAGTGGCAATCAGATCCAATATGCACTTTCAACCATAGTGTCTGTTCATTCCTATCTGAAAATTAATTTATACATGCCTGTAACATGTGATATAGATACAATATTAACTCCTCTCTGGCACACTTGATAAATTTTTAAAAAATTGGATTTGTTCAAACTACTGAATCGATTTCTTTTTTGATTTTAATGGACTTTGGTGCTTTTCTTTATAGCCATTTTTTACAAATTATGTTCATTAGAGGTTGACATCTCGATAAATGACTGCCTCGAATCATGAACAGCAAATTTATATCAAAGTACTAATGTTTGGATAGAAGGCCAGCTTACAGAGGACTGTCAGGCGTCTATTCTGCAGATACATAAATCAGTGCAGAGCAGAGCTCCCTCTTTTACTAAACAAGTGATTTAAGAAACTATATGGTGCATAAATCAGTACACAGCAGAACTCCCTCTTTCCCGAAGCAAGTGATTTAAGAAACCTTATGGTACCTACTTTCATTTCCTTGAGGCCTGACTGCACAAGTTTCCGATTAGACTCGTCTTCACATTCCCTTTCTTCTCTCTGCGTGATAGCTCTCTTACTAAGAAGGGAAATGGCGAAATGGTTGGGGGGAAGGGGAGAAGTAGCTTGAGAATAGCAATCTATCTATTCAAACTCTTTGGTTTCCATTTCTTTTGCAGTTGCATGTATGATTATATCTCCATTACACATAGCATTGTTTAATTGCATATGATATTTTTTATATCATGAAGCAAACAAACTAGAAAGATTTACGAGCGCAGATCTATGATGCTGATAGATTCCATTCTGGGAGGTGGGTGAGTTCTGCTCTTTTTAGTTGGAAATTGTGCCGTAGTTTTTATCATTAGGCACGATTATTTTCTTCGAGGATTATTATAGAGAAGTTGGAAGGATTATTATTATTCTTTCCTGTAGTATGCGTTCTTTCCTCAGCAAATTTTAAGGGACTTGAAGAATTCCATGGTGTTCTTTTGCTGGACTTTGGAAATTAGAATAGATTAAAAATCCTGCAATTCATGGGATTTCAAAATCCTCTGAAAAACTACAGGATTTGCAAATTCAGTCATTTTTTATTCAAATATGGTATTTTTCTCGTACTTATCCATCTTGTCATTGTATTTTAGTTTGTTTTTCTCTTGAGTGAAAAGAAAACAGAATAATTTATCTATGGAAACTGAATTCAAGGAATTAAGATATCCAGAATTTATGACACCTTGGAAGGAGCCAATTAACTTAGAAATTAGAATATTACGTCTCTTTGTTTCCTTCTGTCAGAGTTTCATATTTTGGAAACTTACCTTCAACTTCATGTGATGTCATCAAGGTGCCGGAATTCAGGAGAAAACAATCTGAAAGTGGATGCTTGCTCTTCAGCTAGTTATCCCTAATCTGTGTCCAATTTGTCATTTTTGTCTTTTTGTAGGACGTTCCAATTCCCAACCCTGTTTATCTCATGTTGGGTGCATCCTTTGGTTCAGCAGCAAAAGGAACAGGACTGAAGGCTCTTGAATTTGCACTTTCCATCTGTGACAGTGTGGACATGTATGGTTTTACTGTCGATCCTGGATATAAAGAATGGTATGGAAGCAGATAATTTTTTGCGTTTGACATTTTCTGTGAATAAATTTTAGGAACTGTAACATGTTATTGATGAGGCGTAATAATATTTTTCTAGGACTAGATATTTCTCGGAGCCTCGAAAGGGTCATACTCCACTGCAAGGCAGGGCTTACTTTCAAATGATGGAATGTCTAGGAGTAAGTTTTGCTGCTTTAGTCTTTGTGTTCCAAATTATTTTCTGGGGTAAATGGGTGTTTGCATGATCATGCTGGTTGGATGATTCTTGGTTCTTCTGCAAAACATGGTGCAACTGCAAAAGTCTTTTCTTGTATGTTTATTGAACTATACTGCAAGCATTCAGGTGGAATTGTCGCAAGAAAATTCTAGTGCAAAGCTTCTGGTGGTGATGCAAGTTCTCCATGTCCCTCCTTATTTTAATCAAGACCACTTAGATGTTGATTACTCATAAAAGGGGTTGAAAATTGGCATCCACTTCTTCTGGTTTATCGATCTTTTGTAATTTAATTACTGATAAATTGCCAAAATTGTTATTCATTTTTTGTTTTGAATTTAGCTTATCAAAATCCATTCTCCRATGCGAGCGGAACCAAATCGTGTTGTGAAATGGGTCCCAGATCACAGGTTGATTACAGCTGCTAGAGTTGCATCAGAAAAATTGCTACGGTAATCGATCGAGTCATTCTTTCTTCTCTGGTTATGTTAATAGTTTTGTCTCCGTACCATGTATTATGACTTGTAAGGACATTTATAATTGACAAGAAACGTGGATCTTTACCAATAAATAACTTTTCTCTCTTTTGTTCTTGTGAATCAATTTTTTAAGTTACTTATTATGTATCTGTTTCTGTACTCATCTTTTAATATCATGTGTTCCTTTATTAAGTGATCAAGATGGAACAACATAAAAGGGTTGGGTCTAGAGAGCATTTTTGTGCATATTCACAACCCGATTTTTTTTCATGTGGATATTTTTCTTATCTTTTGTTTGCTCATATTGCCATAGATGGTGTGCTTAGTAGCAGCAATTGTAGCCTTTCTTATGTTTCCACATTGTTCAAGCCTTTTGTTTGTACATCTTTTAACAGCTATACACAGGCATGTTTGGCAATCTAACATTTTCCAGCACCATGATTTAGCTTCAGTTGTCTGTATGTTGTATAGGATGGTCGGAGCAGGATCTGGGGATCCTCTCTCTGCATGTTCCGTTATCAAGAAGCAACTGAAAGGAAAGCTTACAAGGGTGTCAAATCTTAGACGTGCAGCTGTCGAGCATCAAAAATATGTTAAAGGCACAACGATGTATCGTTTGGAGCATGATCCAGGACATGGTCTACTTTGCACGGTGCCAACTAATTGACTGCATTGCTTTAGAGGACCAAACTTTGTGAATCTTGCTAAAAAATTAATTGGTGACGATATGTCTTGCCTACATGAGCCTTTGCACTCATGATGCTGCGATGCCCCCCGGAACAAGAAGATATTCTGGTGTTGCGAATAGGAACATGAAAAGGAAGAAATGAAATTTTGTGGTTTCCGTTCTTTTACTAATTCCAGTGGCCGCTGATCTAGGCATTCAATCAACATTTCTTATTTTCCTTTTGAGTTGATGAAATAGTTTAAGGGTGCTGAATTTTGTCATTAACTTAAATTTATATAGATATATATTCTGTTAAATGTATCACTGATTTWCTAATATTCTTAWTCGTTGATTTTATTTAGCCTCTTGGGGTGGAGCAATCAATTTTTGCATTTCTTTTAAATGCTTTTGAGCAGGGTTTRTACCTCTCTTTTTAGATATGCTATTCTGGTTTRTGGTTTAGATATGCTATCCTGGCTCGAAAAATTTATTTAAAAGGATTTTAAGGATATAGAAATATAATACAAGAAATTAGATCTTTGTATATATTTTCAAATATTATATAGCTATCTATAAATATATTTTATATTGTGAGACTATAAATTTTATATGTTGAAATGGTATCTAATACATATAGATATTACAATCACATTACTTATTATGTCTACAGTCGAGATTAAAGATTCATTTAAAAATTGAGGATYAGACGATCTATCAGTRTATCTTTTAACATTATATATAAGCTCTCGTAGGCATATAATAATCCTTTGAAGTCTCTCCTCTAAGCTTATAGGCATCCTCTAGAAAGCTATCCATAAGCAATAGTTCATTCTTTTAACTTTTCAATCTGCTCGTTCGAGTCTGCTCATTCCTGCAATGGGTGCAAAACTTTACCATGGACAAAAAATTAAAAAAATTCTTGAAGATTTTCTACATGGAGAGCATATATGATACGATATGGTGTTAATTTATTTATATATCTTTATGTCTTGCAATGCAAAAATTTAGCAACTCTTTTGCAAAACTTTAACATGGATGAAAAATTTAAAGAAAATTCTTAAAGATTTGCTACATCCATAGAATACGATATTGTATTAATCTTATTAAATTTGAAGATACTATTYCAAGTGCGTCAAAAGCGGATATCCATCCTACTTAATTTTACCAGAATTTTCTTGYAAAAACTCCTATTCAATTTTGTTAATAAATATTTGGATCGAACAAGTGAATCATAGCAGGAGTATAATTAAGTCCGAATTCAGAAATTTTCCTAATTATCCTAGTTTAATTTTTTCCTAAACATTTGTTTGACTTRTCTGAATGTATTTTGAATAGTTATTTGATTTGTCATTAGTGTTAAATATGTTTATATAGAGTTGTGAATGAATATTTGAAGCTTACAAATGGTTGATGGTTATCTTTTGGAATTAAGTATTGTTTTGAAGGAAAAACGAAGGGTTAGATTTTAGTTTAACTCATTGACATATTCTCTTTCATAAAATGTTTTAATTGTTAAGTAAATAACAAGAAAGATTTTTATTTTGTTAAATAGTATAGGCTGAATTAAACAGAACAACCTGTTCAATCCTCCAACYACACCTTTCTACCAGCAAATGTATCCACCATTTTTTCTTTCTTCTTCTAGCATATATGCAAATTATTCGATCACAACAATCATTTCCACAACTAAAACCAAATTCAAAGAGTTGCCAGAGGGTCCACAAATTTCGACCATCAAGCAATCATTTCCACGAATTCAAAGAAAATGTAACTAGAAATATGGTGAAAAAGGAAAGTTCAAGGAGTTGGTAGATGTTTATCATTAAACAACATAAAAATAAAATAATATACAAAATTAATTCATTAGCAGTAACAATAAAATTTTTAAAAAAATAATTTTAAAAAAATATTATAAATTTGTAATAGTAACAAAATCTTATCTTACTGAGTGTCCAAATGTTGTTGATGGTCGTCGGTTTTGAGCCGCCGGTGCTAACTTGCCGCGCATCATCTAAAGAGCCTATTTATATGTTGCCAAACTGGCAAACCAAAATACTGATCAACTGTCAATACTCGAATGAACCATAATCAAGCTCTAATGAATCAAATTATAACTAAATCAATAACTCTATATTAGCTTTCACACTATTTATCTTGCCTAAGTCTATGTTTAGAACAGGTTAGCCTAAGGCTAAACAGGCTGGAGAAGCCTCAATCAGCCATAGACCTGAAAATCAATTGAATAAACATCTAATTCTGGATAAAGARAAAATGTCTGGTCATTTGTTTGTAGTGAAAATTTTGAATCTCCAAGAAAGGTGATATGGGAAGTCACTAGATTGAGAAGGCTATGAAACAAGTTTATTGCAGCACCACTAATACTCTCACAAAAAAATTCTAAATAACAGAAAGAAAGAAGCATACAAACTAAAAGGAAAATAAGTTAGTTTGAACAAACCTGAATAATATTACACAAAGCAGTGTTTTGAGATCCTAATTTAGCAAYGAAGAAATGTGCATTCTGCAATCCCTCGTTCCTTGTCAAACAYCAAATTACATGCCGTAAGGGAAAAGAACGTTACAGTTTATGATAGAATGACCTCAGAATCCAATTTGATGAATTTGGTACCGATGTGCCAGGCGCAAAAGGGATTTCAAATGCTTATCCATAATCCTACAAAAGAATCAATATTTACCTTATGAGATGCATGCATCAGAGGAATGCTACATGCCTGAGCGTCTAAATCTGCCTATACAATGCTTAATGTAAGCAAGAMTACTTGAAGATGAAGTTAGTCTCAGAAATTGCTCTAATTTTGCAGCAGCCACACGCTTTTGGAGAGAAGAAAACATCCTAGCTTGCAACAATAGAACTCTTCTTGATAAAAGTGACAAAAGATTTTTCATTGCCAGTTACTTCACCCAAAGAATCCCCCTCAGTTATCTCCCTGTACTCTCCATGGCCTCGTCGTTTCTTAGCTTCTTTCTTTTTTCAGTAGGGTAGAAGGGAACAGAAATCCATAAAAAGAGACAGCATTTTTGTTAAAGATATTAGTACATTAGAATTTGGTTTATAAAGTTAGACTAGGATTATACTTTGTTAGTTTTTGGTAGTCTAATAGTCTATAAATATGCTCCTTATATTGATATTTTGTATTATGTTATTATCTTTCTACTTGAGTAAAGTTCTAATATTCTCTTTTCTTTTATCTCTCTTATATTACTTTACATAGTTTCAGAGCAAGTTTTACTCGAAGAAGTTAAGTTTAATCTCAAAAATAATTTTTTTACAGTCAATTAGTTTTCTGAAATTTTGATTTTGTTAGTTTTTAAAATTTGGTTTTCCTTTTCATTTGTTTTATCATGGCTACTGCAGATGACAATTCGTTTCAGTTTACCAGTGTGACATTGGGTATTATGTTAGTGGCACTC
>MEJB01000071.1:830025-846836 GCA_001752375.1 Rhazya stricta
CGAACCAAATCTACTAACTCAAATGAATTAAAACGTTGTAATTTAAACAAACACCAAGGAAAGATATGGACAGCACTCCGAAAAACGGATATTGGAAACCAACAGGGAAATAAAATTGGGTACTCCTGCCAGCAACCAAAAAATAAAAAACTTATTGTCACATAGCACCTAAAAAAAATCTAAGACACCGACAGGTTTTCCCAACGACGGACTGGCTTGACACCTCGGAAAGGGTTACCGGAAAGACGTACGCTTTTGATGTACAATCTTAGATACAAATCCCTTTGCCTGGTGTGGGGGCAAAAAACATTCCTCCGTTATAAGAGTAAATAACGTTACCACCCGAAACACCTTCCAATCGAGAGAATTATGTCTCTCCCGACAACGTCTTCCATGGAAACGAATAATACTCTTCCTTGAACGTCGTTTTCGCCAAAGGGATAAAAGCCTAGTTCGACCTCAGTTTTAAAAGGAAGTCGATTATTGAGTAAATGCCTTGGCTCAGAGGTGTGATCTACCTTAGACCTCTTTGCTAACGTTTTACCTTGGAAGAATTAGAAAGTTTTAGTGATACGCTTCGTCGTTTTTTTTTTTTTTTTTGATCACCTATTTTTTCAATACGTGGATTAGCAACAAAAAAGGGGATTCTACGTTATATCCGGTAAGTGTACGGATATTAAGGGAGACTGAAGAACATTTTCCGGATCGAATTAGGTTTTCTAAAAACCAGGATCATCTCATCTAAAGGACCGTGTGGGGTAACAGGAAAATTTCCTCTCGAGTATACAGTTACAAGGTTTACTATGAATAACATTTTAAAATAATCACACCCAATAGTACACCGTCTATTTAGTGGTTTGGAAAAAGTCGACGAAAGTACATGAATAGCTTTTACCACGATGGTATCCTTCCAAAACCTCGACTTAAGACAACGTAGTCCATTAATTAAAAAACCACGTAATAATAAAAAAAGGGTCGAGGTCAGCCTTTACACGTATTAGCATTCGTCATCCAAAAATTCCAAAAGAGTTCTCAGCGTGAAATTGTATTATGTAGGTACAGATTCTCTTCAAGAACTAGAGTCCTTCCCGATCCTCTCATTCTAGTTGAGCAGTTTCAGAAATTTCTCTCCTTACAGAATGAAGCTATATTTGCCTCTTCAATTGCAAGTTAGTTTTCTCATGACTCTTCAGGTATGTCATCCTCCATGTGGGTCTTGAATTCTGGTTTTTCACATCATATGATCCTAGACTTTCTTTTTTTGATTATATGTCTCCTTCACCCTTTATTCATGTCATGACTGTTGATAGCACTCTTATGCTTTTAGTAGGTGGTGGTTCTATAGTTACTCATTACTTGTCTCTCCCTAATGTTTATCATATTCCGAACCTCATATTATATCTCGCTTCTATTGATTAGTTATGTGATTCCAATAATTTTGATGCATTTACTTTATCTTCATGCTTTRTACAGGATTTGCAGTTTCAAAAGCTRATTGGCACAAGACATAGGAAGGGGCACTATATACTTTGGACGAGCTAAAAGTACCAGTTGGTAMTACTAGTCATGTTAATTTATCTTCTTTTCATTTGAATCATTCTTCTTTTAATTTTTATTTATCGAATTCTCGTCATGGTCATGTTTCATCTTCTTGTTTGAAGTTTTTGCATCCATAGGGCTTTTAGGAAATTACAAGAACATGATGTGTTTTGATTGTAGTGGATGTAAATTGATAGAATTTTCAACCTYACCTTTTAATCAAAGTGTTTCTATTTCTTTTTTCCCATTTGATTTAGTTCATTCTGATGTATGAGAGCTATATCCTATTCCCACTAAAGGAGGGTCTCAATATTATATTTCTTTTATTGATGATCATACTCGATATTGTTGGATTTATTTGATGAAACATCGTTYTGAATTTTTTGAGATATATGCAACTTTTTGAACTCTTAACATTCCGCTATTATCAAATGTTTTGGGTCTRATTTGAACTAGGAATACACTTCTAATAAAATTTATGAATTGCTTGCATTAGATGGAACTATCTAATAAAACTTCGTGTACTGATACTCCTGAGGAGAATGGTGTTGCTGAAAGGAAACAAAGGCATATTCTAGAAATTGCACTATCTATCTTATTATATACTTCTCCTTTGAATGTGTTTTAGGTGAGGAGGTTCTTACTATTGTAACTTTGATTAATACAATTCTCTGGTCTTTCTGCTTTTGAGAAATTGTATGGTTATACTCCAGATTATTCTTCCTTATGAGATTTTCAGTTTACTTTCTTCGTTCTTCTTCCTCATGTAGACCGTATCAAATTGTCCTCTTGATCTGCTATTTGTGTTTTTCTTGTTTATGGTGCAGGTCAATAGGGACATATTTGTTTTGATGCAGTTAGTCCGAAACTTTATATTTCTAGTCATGTTWTTTTCTTGAACATATAGCTTTCTTTTCTATTCCATCTACTRCTCATAACTTGACTATGTCTGATCTTATTCATATTGATCCTTTTTCTAAGGATTCTAATAGTTTGGATCTCAGGTTACTAGTACTTCAGATGTCACTTATGGTGTTCTTTCTCCTTTGCCTCATCATTATACTCGACGAGTTCATACTATTTTGGCATGTGCTGATATACTTGAGGCTYCCACATCTCTTGCTTTCCTTTCTCAAGCTCCATCTGAGATTGTGGGTCAACCTCTATGTCAATCCACACGTGTTCGTATGTCCACCAAATTACTAGATTTTGCTTATTTTTGTTATTCTTCATATTTTACTTCTTTCTTAGCTATTCATGATCTCTCAGAACCTACTTCCTATAAAGAGGAAGTTCTTGATCCACATTGGCAGCAAGCTATGGGTGAGGATCTTTCTGCTTTGCATAAAACRTGTACTTGGGCTTTGGTTCCTCTACCTTCTAGTAAGAGTGTTGTTAGTTGTGTTGGGTGTATAAAACGAAAACTAATTCTAATGGGTCTATTGAGCGATACAAAGCTAGGTTAGGTGCAAAAAGGTATTCGCAAGAGTATGGTATGGATTATGAAGATATTTTTGCTTTGGTTGTAAAGAGGACTAACACTCGTACTCTTACTACAGTTGTCTTAGTTCGACGGTGGCCTATCTATCATCTCAATATTAAAAATATCTTGTTGAATAGGGATCTTCAAGAATATAGAACCTCATTCGGATGTTACACATGGCTATGCATAGTTTGTAAGCTCAAGAAGGCATTATATAGTCCCAAACAGGCACTTCTACTTGATTTGAGAAATTTCCTRTTGTGAKATGTTCTCTTAGATTTGCTCYTAGTAATTATGATTCTGCTATATTTGTTAATGCATGTCGTATCATTCTTTATTTATATATTGATGACGTGATTATTACTGGTGATGATGTTCAYGGTATTTTTGTTTTGAATGTTGAATTAGCCAGATAATWTGAAATGAAGGATTTAGACTCTTAATGATATTTTCTGGGCATTGAGGTGGCCTATTCACACAAAGGTTATCTTCTTTTTTAGTCGAAATATGTTGCAGACATTCTASAGTTGGCTAGACTTACTGATAATAAAACTRTTGATACTCTCATTGAGGTTAATGCAAAATCTTCTTTTTYTRATGGTACACGATTGCTTGATCTTACTTTACATCGTACTATTTGTTAAAGTTTTAGTTTATCTTACTATTACTTGTCCAMTTATCGCATATGCTGTTCATGTTGTTAGTCAGTTATTCCTTCTCCTACTATAGTTCATTGGTTAGTTGTTCTCCGTATTTTGAGGTAACTTTCGGGGTACAGTTTATCAGAGTCTTCTACTTTCATCCACATTTTTCTTGGAGCTATGTGCTTACTCTAATGCTGATTATGGGACTGATCCCATAGAGTGCAGGTCTGTTACTAGTTTTTGTATCATTTTGGATGATTCTCTTATTTCTTGGAGAAGCAAGAAACAATCTATTATTTCTCAATTTTCAAGAAGTAGAATATCATGCTATGGTGTCTAATACCAAGAAGATTGTTTTGTTGCATTGGTTACTTGCAAATATTGGAGTACCTCTTTCTCGTCCAACTATTATGTATTCTTATAACAAGAATTCTGTTCAGATTGCTTACAACTCAATTTTTCATGAAAGAATCAAGCACATTGAGATTGATTGTCATCCTACGTGTCACCATCACTTTATTTCAAGCACATTGAGATTGATTGATTCGTTTCAAGCATCTCACCATCACTTTGCCTTTTATTCCATCTTCTTCTCAAATTACAGATCTATTCACTATGTCTCATTCCACTTCTTGCCAAACTCTCGATGGTTGTTGCTGCTACRTCGTGCGTTTGAGGTGGAAAATTAAAGATATTAGTATATCAGAATTTGTTTTATAAAGTTAGACTAAGATTGTGCTTTGTTAGTTTGTGGTAATGTAATAGTTTAAAAATAGGCCTTTTATATTGATACTTTGTATCGTGTTATTATTTTTTTACTTGAATAAAGTTCTAGTCTCTTCTCGTTTGTATCTCTAATATTACTTTAAGAACTTTAACAATTATGAATCCAAATGTAAGTATTTTTGGAGATGTGCATATCGGAAGACCAAATATTAGACCTTTAGAGCTGCATGCAATCCTATCGGCGTGCAACTTTTCAAGCTCAGGATCCTATTATGGCAGAATGCATATGTAAACATACCAGGACAAGAGAAAACAAGTACATGTAAAGGCTGCAAGAGAAATTGAACTTCCAACTTACATCCATCAGTTCATCAAGATCGACCTCCTGATTAGAAGAGGCCGATGCCTGTGAGTTTTCTTCACCAAGCACCTCCTGCATGATACATCAATGGATACTTCAAAGACTGAAAGCCTATAGCATTTGGAGAAGATGCTAAAACAGTAGTTTTCCATTATGTTATCAATGCTTTGAAGAAATACCCAAAGAAGTCGAGTAAAATTATAAAACATCAATGTACTCTTTCAAGCAAAACCTATCATAATCTACTTTAGCCCTATTGCCATCCAGGGAATAGGAATTGCCAAAATTCACTAAATGGAACTTAAAGCAGACAGAAGCTACAGACTCCATGCAGCTTCAGCACATTCCAAGTCTTCAYTGTATTGAGAACGAATATTAAGTAGCACCAGATGGGAACTAGCTATAAACAAATTGAGTAGGATGGTCGGAGCAGGATATGGGGATCCTCTCTCTTGATGTTCCATTATCAAGAAGTAACTGAAAGAAAAGCTTACGGGCTGTCAAACCTTAATTACATGTGCAGCTGTTGAGCATCAAAAATATGTTAAAAGGTACAACAATATATCGTTTGGAGCATGATCCATAAACTTTTGAGGATCAAACTTTGTGAATCTTGCTAAAGAAGCAGTCGGTGACGATATGTCTTATCTACTCAGCCTTTACACTCATGATGCTGTAATGCTCATGGGAAMCGTTAAGAAGAATATTCTGGGGTTGCAAATAGGAATACAAGAAGGAAGAAATGAAATTTATTGGTTTTTTTACTTATTTCAGTGACTATCTAAGCATTTAATCGGCATTTTTTACTTTCCTTTTGAGGGGATGAATTAGTGTTTTGGCTAATGATCTTTGTGGTTAATTTAAATTCATACAGATGCATACTCTACTAAATGTATCATTGATTTACTAAAATTCTTCATTGATTTTATTAGTAATATTTGTCTTCACTGATTTTATTTAGCYACTTGGAGTTGAGCAATTATTTTCTGAATTTCTTTTAAATGCTTTTGTGCAGGGTTCCTACTTCTCTTTTTAGCTATGTTATTCTGTCTCATCTGATCCCGCAATTAAATTAGTTTCTCTTACAAGATATAGATTTTGAGAAGTTGCTCACAATTCTATATATGTGGGTTCAATCTTGTCTGCAAGAACATAATACGACTATATTTGAACTAGAGTTTGGAGAAGAAAAATTTTAGTTGTAATAAGATTTTTTAATTGAAGAAGGTAGGAAAAATGATTAAAAAAATTAAAATTTGAATTTGTTCATTGGGTGTAAAAATAATTTTGATTAAGATGTTGTTTTGATTAGAAGTTGAAAAAGATTAGTTAAAGGAATGAAAAAATTAATTTTGAATRCTGGGATTTTGTGCTTYGAAATTGAATAATGAAGATTCTTTCACTGTTCACTTTTAAATTTTAGTGGAGATTGAGAAAAAGTTCTTTGATTGGAAAAGAGTTTTTTAGTGTAAATGCAAAACAAACGTCTCTTTAAAACAAAAACAAATATCTTTTTGGATGTAAATATAAAACAAAGGGYTTCTACATTATGAAAGCATGATCTGTTTCGCTGAGAAATTAGACCAAATATAGCCTAAATTGACACTTTACACATTGGATAGTGTTTTATTTCGTTCGAAAAACTTATTTAAAAGGATTTAGACATAGAAATATAATAAAAGAAATTTTATATCTTGCGATAAAATTACATAACTACTTGCATATATAAAAGTACCATGAAGTTTATAAATGTATATGTGGAAATCATACCTAATAAATTCATATGCTAAAATGATATTACATAATGATTTACGCACTCCTTCAATAAAGCCTCGGTGATTTCCTCATATACCCATAGGACTAGGTGCACAACAGAGGCCTAGTTTGCTTCCGAAATAATGAAAGGAGTTGTTTGTTAAGGGGTTTGTCAAGATATTAACTATCTGGTTTTGAGAAGAAATATATCTGGTTTGAAGAGATTCATTGCTTACTTTTTCACGGACATAATGATAGCAAATATCAATGTATTCATTACGGGCATGAAAACATATAGTGAATTGATAAAGATAAATTGAAATCGAACAATTTCAAAACTCCACACTGATCTATTATTTCTTTTATTGGGGTTAGATCCCTATACATGATAGGCGTGGGAAAATCAGTATGAAACCATAAGATAACAGTGGCATTATCAATGGCAATCTATATAGTCTACTTCTCCAAGGAAATAACTCGTTATCATTGGCACGCTCGAGGAGATGAGAAAGAAGTTTAGACCCAGCATACTCAGGAACCATAGTCGGATATGTCCTTTCCAAACAGCAGCCAGTAAGCTACATCACTGTCCTTCATAACTATTTTACGTGTCCAATGACTATCTTGAAGATTGTTTGGGAGTATATTGACAATAAGTTTCCGCTCTTTCAAAGTAACTTGAAACATGATGCTTTCATAATTCATGTCATAAAAAGGTTCGAAACAATTCTAAGTTGTCTTGATGAGTTTTTTAGCAGTGAACTTAAGTCATGTCCAGGCCAATCCTGAGATTTTGGGGGGTTTAAGCGAAATTTAAATAATGATTATAACTAAATTTTGTACTAAATAAAAACATCCAAAGTATATAAAAATAAAATGTTAAAAATTTATTTTCATTTCATATTTAGTCTTTTAGCATTTTGACTTGCAAATTATGTAATTAAGCTATTATAATCAATATATTCTAATAAATGATTTTTAATAGACAATATTCCCAACAAAATGTAAGAAAAGTAATATTAACAAAACTTAATTTTCTTTAATTTAAAAAGAAAAACTAACTAAAGAAATCATTTTAACCAAATACTAATTATGAAATATTAAGAATTACTAGTATAAGATGATAAAAATTACATCTTGAGAAATATTACTAAAAAGAAAAAAAAATGACCATACCTATATTGCACTGGAGATCGCASTAGTCCACAAAACATTGCATCTCAAAAGTGTTTTTCTTAACAAAAATCAAATATCGCATCATATTTCTCTTTGAGTTTGACAGAATAGAGATGAAAATCATCTTCTTTTTTTATATATGTAGGTGATATTTGATGGTTTCTAGAATAGATTTATTGCCTTAATTACATGTTTTCTTGATATTTTGTCCATTTAGGGCTTTTTAAAGTTAGTAGGAGAAAATGAGGCATTATTGGAGAGCATTTTTAGGTGGATGGACCAAAATTGGGGAGTTATTTTCAAACTTGGAAGACTATCCACATGCCCAAAATCCTCCCTAAAAGATAGTCTTCCAAGCTTGAAAATAACTCCCCAATTTCGTCCTTTSACGTGCTCAAAATGCTCCTATTGCCTCATTCTCTCCCACTACCTCCAAAGAATCCTAAATGGATAAAATATAAAAAAAAATTATAACTAGTGCAATAAATATTTTCATATAGTGGGTCACAAAAGTAGAGCATAACCTTGAGGTGATCAATAACCCTGATGTTGTCGAGTAGCATTGGACCTAACTGATTTCTAAACCTCCRAGATTGTTGCTTCAATGCACACTAAGCCTTCTAGTGACCTTTCTGCTTGCAAAAATTACATAAATCTCCAAAAATTAGCATGTAAGGAGGCTCTACCAATATAAAAGGACTTACAAAAGGCACTGCTAATACAGAAGGACTCGCAAAGAAGGGGTTTCCTCAAAGTCCGTGTCAACAGATAGTATTGGAGAACGATGTAAAATCGAACCTTGGAGTCCTTCAAAGTCACTACATAAAACCATCAAMAACTACACTGATCATTGTTATTCCCTATGAGAAAYATAGGCCTCACATGCCTTTAATTCCTTCTATTTTGTAAGAACTAGCTAATCCCATAGATTTGTAGTAACAAAGTAGAACTCCTACGCACCCATGTCCTTTTGATGAAGAGCTTGTATATTAATCTCCAATTGATACTGTTTAGAAAAATTTTATTGGGTATAAATCGTGTGTAGATAACCCAAAACCTACTTCGTTGTCTCATACTTCACTGGTGCTACTGAGTTGTTGATTCAACTAATAATTTGGCATTACTGACTTTCCAAGCATTTATGAAAGTTGCATAATCCCTAGCAATAGTTTTAGGTTTCTCAAGATCGCCAATAATATAATGCCACTTTTGTTTGTCCTCGAGGAAATTTCTCATAACATATTTCAATACAAATAATTTTTACCATCCAACATCACATATATAGACTGAAGCAAATCATCAACTGCACAGCCATGATAATAGACTAACAAAACCAAACTCAAGAAAACCAAATGACTACGAGAAAATGAAATTGAGATTAAACTTCTTCCCAGAAAATCTGCTCTAATACTATGTTAAAGTAATATAAGAGAGATAGAAAATACTAGAAYTTTATTCAAGTAAGAAGATAATGAACCAATACGGAGTATCAATATAAGGGGCCTTGATAGACTACTAGACTACTAAATGCTAACAAATACAATGATAATTTAACTTTATAAATCAAATCCTAATATATTAATATCTTTAACAACTGCTATATCTCGGATAGATCCAGAAACAGTGCGAGAACTGATGCCTCTTTCCATTTAAATCTTCTAACTAAAATTGGTTGTTCTTCAAGAAAACCTACAAACATGTTTCCATAGTTTCTGGAGATCTCTCTATTGGTACTAAAGTTTTTGTTCCATCTAYGAGCTCTTTTGCTATAAAACACCGAACCGGGTTCCTGTATCTTCGGGAGAAAGATCCAAGCAATTCCTCCCAAAGGGAATTATCATTCTCTAAGAAGGACGATGATATTTCCTCTTCCTTACGTGATCCTTTAAAGCATAATAACATTTTTGATAACATTCTTTCTTAGAAAGATAGACAAAATAATATGGATAGATAATATCAAAATGCACATATTTATGTGGAAAAACATAAAACGAGGAGAAAAATCATGGCGGCAGCCAAAGAAAATCTACTAATAAGAAAATATAAACACAAAAGGAGCTTTGCCTGTGAAATCTGATAGCTTTCATGATCCAATCCAAGCTTTTACACTACTAGATATAGTGGTTTTACAAGAAGAGATAAGAAATCAACTATGATAATAGTTATTAATTCTAATTGAAATAACTTGCCTAATCTATCTAATTAGGAAATAAGTTATCTAATATAATTAGGAAAGATACAATTCTATTCCCAGTCGGAGTAGATTCACTAATTGAACCATGAGCTTGTTTGAGCTTGTAGTTATTAGAATAATTCCAGTTGCAGTTATTGTTTGAGTTTCAAGATAATGCTACGAGTCTTGAGAAATTGTAAAAGATTTCCTAAGTATTCCCTGTAGATTTTTCGTTGAGGAGAGTGAAGCCTATGCTTTTTGGAGAGATTTTCATATGCGGATCCAAAAATATGAAACTGTTCACTCACAATAGCAATCTTTTGAACTTTAACTAAACCTTTCTTCAAATATACATTGCTCATGGGCTTATATATACAGCTCAAAAGTTTCGATGACCTACAATGGATTCTGATAATGCCAAAATTCGATAAACAAATATTTTGGAAATTTTTCTTTCCTCACTTTCTTTAGAGCATTGATAATGCTATAGTGTTAACATTGAACAAATTTTGACAAATGATGGTTAATATATGGAATGTCAATCTATGTTAAGTTAATGAAAGGAAGAGAAACTCATAAATTAGCTCTAATGCCTAATGTCAATGTTATTTTATCTTGTCYACRTGATATTTATTTTCTTTAAAATAACATAATAAAAATAGCTTTTAAAGTCAAAAATTATCTTCAAATAGTATAAATAATTTTAAACTCAATAGTTATCTCCAAATGCTGAGTCAGCATGGTTCTTTGAAACTAGATATTATGCTTGACATTGTTAATATTTATTCTTTCTACGTAAGCATAACATGGCTTAAGACATTATGCATTAGAGATRAAATTATCAAGATAATGTCTATTTTGATGGAATAACAAAYATTATACGATGTTAAATTGTAGCATTGAAAATGCTCTTAAGGTTCTTTATGGTTGATTTCTTCTATAGATCCACATCGGACAAAAAAAATCCAAGAAGGAGCTCTGTGGACTTTATCAAGGCCATGCAAATTGTAAAGATAAATTAGATGGGAACTGTTGAAAGAAACACGTCAAATTGTTACATGAAATATATTTTCGAAGATTTTTATAATAATTCCCTTAACATAAATAAAAGGATTTCCTCATCCTGCCTTTTTTTTCCTCAACTCTCTCTCAAAACCCTCTCACATTTATATAAAAACATCTCAGTTTATCTTTAATTGAATCAGATTTGAACCTAAAATGTTAATTTATTGTTCTCACTATGCTATTATTACATTTTCTTTCATTTTTTATTTATTCCTGATCAAATAAGCTAAAAAGTAGATTTGTTTAGAGGAAGAATCATTGGTAACCAGCGTCACAACTCCATCCAACACTTATGGAGGTGCTTGTAGGTCATCTGTAGCTGTTTTTGTTTTTTCCTTTTTTAATTCTTTTTGTTTATGTTATCGTTTGTATCTCAATATATTTTTTGATTTATTTGTATTTTATTAAGAAAGTGAAATTTAATTTGTAGACTAGATTCCAAGAATWACAAAATTAGTAACAATTGTTAATAAATACTTAATCCATCCTAAAATATAAGTTTATTCTATAATTGCTCCATCTCTTTTGAATCATAATAATTGTTCTTTAGAAAGTGAAAACATACACTACTAGTTTCTCACTAGGTTGAAACCGGATCTTAGTTTTAGAGTTGTAATTCTTGATATTAAAGTTTAGGAGAACCAACACTCATACTGATGAACATATTTGTTCTTTTGTATAAATAGAATAAGGTTTAAAAAGATTTTAAAGAGTGAAATTTATCCATCGCTGCATGTAAATAAGTTGAGCAGGAGTCAAGTTTAGACTATAGGGGGGGAAAAAAAAAAGGAACTAGAACTAGCTGTCACCTCACCTAGTTCCCAGTCACAGTTTTTGATAGGTACAGAATGTTAYTAATMGGTGGTGACTTTTTCACCATCATCTTATTTACAGAATTGGTCCAGATTTCCKCTCAGATAACAATGGTGTGTTGAAGTTCAACTGTTTCTTCTCCATTAGGTCTAACTGATAGAAAAGTCAATTATTGTTAGATATGCAGGATTAGATAATATGTTAGAYAACATATTGAAGAATGTATAGCTATTATTGTGAAGAAAGCGACAAAATATTATAAGAAAAAGGAAAAATTGACATGCTACAATTGTGAGAATGCCTGAAATATACCCATTGGAAACAGAAACAACAATATACCAATTTTCGAACTTTGAGGGGCAATCTTCACTTTCTTCCTCTATTGTATTTCATAAATGTATATTTTGTCCTCCTGAGCATCTCTATGATGGATAAATTATCAAGCTGCTACAACCTACCAAGAACCTGAAACAAAAACCATATCTCTTGCCCAACTGTCCAAGTCTTTGATATGCATATTTACATACCTATCGTGCACTACTTATATAACCTACTTATATCAAAGACTTGGACTGGATGCATCAACCTTCCATGACGTAAAAAGTATGTAAATGATTGAAACTATATAGAGAAAATCAAAGTTGGAAAAGAGAAGTATCAATTCAAGGATTTTGTCTCCATTTAACCAAYCATTCAATTGATATCTAAGTCAATATTCAATAGTTTCCCGAGTTCGAAGTYACTTTGAGACATAATTGTTTGTTTTCTTGTACCTTTCTTGTGTATATAATTTTATTTTATGAATTCTCTCACCTTTAGTGATCAAGTTCATGTCCATCTACATAAGTATAGATGTTTCTTTTTGCCTCTCTTCTTTTAGTGATCAACTTGAAATTCTTCCTTTATCCATATTATTAGTTGTTTCTTTATCTTGAAACACAATCTAATTGTCATTTATTTCTTGAATGTCTAGGAAAGGCTAATGGTGAAAATACGAGAGTTAGTTGGAAGAAACCGATTGTAATATCCGAGATTTCTTTTTATTAATTTTTATTTGATCGTGTGAATTTGCGTGCCAACTAGGGTTGGATAATGTTCTATGTGGTTATTGTTTAATTGTACGTTTAATAAGTATGAAATTATCGTATTAATCGAATGAGGGTCCTTGGTTGGTTAGAGGCTTGGCTTGTTGGACTTATTCGCTTTTCTGTCGGAAACTATATTTTTATCGAAAGAAAAGCTCGTTGAATTTAATTTAAGGATTTGAGTTAATTATGGATGGGAAGGCTCGAAGGATTTGGTTATGGCCCAAGTTATTAAAAAAAAAAAAGAAAAGAAAAAAGAAAAACCTAAACCTTAGGTCTTCTTCAACCCACCCTACCCGCCACCGCCCACTCCCAAAAAAACCCAAACCTCGCCTCCCCATTCCCTAAATTTTTCCCTGCCTCACACACACCGTCTTTTTCTCCCTCTGCCGATGCTGCCGATTATCACCGTGTGCTACGTTGCCTAAATCTACAAAGAGCCATCGGACCCAGTAGCTTAAAGGACCCTGCCCACGACGCAGCTAGGCTGAACGACAGCCGCTGCATTTCTTCTTCTCTCTWTTTCCTCCTACCGACACAACCTCRCCATTGGAGTTCCAGAGTTGTCGCAAGGATCTGATSYCCCCTCGCGGCACGGTTCGGACATCRRACYTACGCATCACCCGCGTAAGGGTTTGCTGCCCAAAATCGAAGCTCACTGGTCCTGTTGCTGCCTAGTGAGAGCTCCATGACRTCATCTATGTGTGTCGCTCAGCRGCTCAYGAACGTCCGACCAGGAGGATTAGCRCACTCGGCCRGAGATCGTCCAGAGCTCGTTGTTGTTGTTGCCACTGCCCGAGCTCATTGGARCTGCRARTCACTGCTGCATCGCTGCTAGCTTCATTCGCCGGCTGTCCGCTATCACAGTTCGCTGATTTGCCTTCATCCTCATCTTCTTCTTCTCTGCTCGATCCGATCTGCGTGACGCCACCATCAGACTTCCTCCACCCATGCTGCTGCTTCTCAACCAAATTAGGGTAGGACTTCTCGCTTCGCAGGAAGTTCACTAGATCTGCGCAATCTGTTGCCGGTCTCTACTACAGGCGATGACGTCGTTCTGGTTGTGGCTCTCCAGAACGCCGGAAGCCTTGCTAGAATGCAGGCCTATTGTAGGCGGGTACTAGTTTCTTTTGCTGGCTGCTCGCCAGTTCTGGAAGCGCCCCAGCACCCAGTGCCCAGCGCCCAGGTTGCCCGATGGGCCCACACGGCTAGTGCTGTTACACCGGGCCGTTTGAGCGCAACCTTGAGAATTCAATCCACTCTCTAACCACTTGGACCTTGTGAACTTAAAAGGTGAAAACATTAATATTTGATATTAAAATTTATGACCTATGAATTTATATCCTAAAGTAAAATTGTGAAGAACATAGATTAAGTTTTAATATCCGAGCTAAGGAGTTGAAATTGTACCCTTAAAAGACGTGAATAATTGGTAATGTGGGAACTTAGTATGGATTAGCAAATTGGCAAATGACATTGTTGAAATAAACACTGTATATATTTAAGTTGGGAACAGTCGTACTAAATGGACTTTCCTTCTATAATCAAAATTAGATCATTTCGAATGCCTTAACGTTGAGAACGGTCGAAGGATTTCACTTCGCGATTTAAATAAAAATCCTTTAACGTAAAGGACTCTTGATAAGTAAACTTTCACATTCTCATTAACGTATATATGTTATTGTTATTGAATCTGAGTTCTATGTGTAAGTAAATTCTCCCCATTTTATTAATGCATATGAATGGATGTATCTGAATCTCCTTTAGGTGGATTAATGTGTTTGTATATGAGATTCTATGCAAATAAACCCCCATACCCGCCTATCTCTTTTGTTGTGTGTTGTGTTGGCAGTATGGTGATGTGTTGTGAAATGTGTTGATTGGTGGAATGTTTTTACTGTTTCCATTATCTTATACCATTATTATGTCGAATGGCATGTTAATTACAGTTGTATGCAATTTCATGTCATGGGCATGTAGCTAGTGCTCTACATTTATTTATGGCATGAGCCATTTCATACATTTAAAAAGTGAATGATTTAGGAAATGAAATTTTGAAAGGAATGTATTTATAATATTGTAGTGTGTTCAGGGAAATGTTAAAGTTTTTGGAAAGGAGTGTAAACCTAGCCATGAAATAAGATGTGAATATGGAAATGTGTGGGTATGGGGGACCAGCGCACCAAACCGAACCTTGCTGGGAGGAGAGGTATATGGTTCACCTCTCTAGTGAGTGTGAATAGATTAAAGGAAAAGTAAAAGAGAATGTTAACCGCTTTGCGGATATTTGTCTCCCAGTGGAAATGTAATCGCGGTTCAAAGAAAACAAATGGCCTACTGCTAGCTTAATGCTTAGGCGTTACACTCAGTGATCTTTACGAAATGCAATGAAATGAAAAGGTAGATAGTGTTATCAAAAGTTCTTTGCAATTTTGAAGGAAATGTTTTTATTGTATGATGAAAAAGGCTTGATGCCAGAAAATGATTTGAAAGTTTTCATTGAGAAAGTAGTTTAGCATTTTGTATATTTCAGATGACCATGTAAGCATGTTCATGTGTATAGCTCGTGCAGTGAAGATTTGAGTCTGTATTGAGAGCTTAGTGAGCCTCCATTCCCATTTCTCTTATTTTGCTATAATAGGTTAATAGATTTTATGGCCTAGTTATTAGTGCTTACGAGAGTGTCGCTTGTGGCAAAACCAAGATCCCTGAAGTTATACGTGTTAAATGAGTATATGTTTATGATATAAGAGATGGTTCGTTTTATGTATTATTATTAAGTATTTTCGCTTATTTGGTTTAAATTTCGTTTGCTGTTCAGCGGTTAAAAATTCATGTCAGTGAGTAAATATGCGTGACATTCCCGAGTTAGGATAATGTTCCTAATAAGGGGGTGTTACACCGATGCTATTTAAATATTTTATAAACTTATGTTTACAAGAGACAAATAAAAAAAATAAAAAATTRGCGGAGGCRGTTTAAAAAAAGATGCATGGGAGAGAATTAGGATGACCATCTAAAAAAGAAACATATTGACTTGGCACGGAAGGAAGTAACTGAAGAATCAATAGGACAATTTAAAAAGAAAGCACAATGCTTAGGTCATGCTAGTAGGCAAGACATGTAATAGCCATTGAAATCCTGTATCTAATTCTATAAATTGGACTAATGAGTAGTGAGAAGATCATATAAAAGCATATCTTTATATGTTATCCCTTTAATATAAGAATAGTAAATTATGTAAGAAATTATTATCTTCTTATTGTACTCATAAATCCCCAAAAAAAGATTTTCAATTTAAGCCATTAGAATATTCTAAAGAGATGAGATCCTTATTTGATGGACTTTCAGTGACTAGAAAATTTGCATGCAGTCCATCTATGGAAGGGTTTCCAAATGATGGAATGCAACCTTCAAAGACATTTATAAATGTTGAAAATAAACCTACTTCCATCATCATCTATTGAATTGGAAGTGAAAAGAGATGGGAAATGGCGAAAGAAAAACACTCATGAGAAACTTGAGGATCTTGATAATCAATTGATGAGGAAAGTTCTAAAAACATTGAGAGACTCGGATGGGCCGAGTTCAATGTTGACTTAGATAAAATGCAAATCTTGGAGCATCCATCTTTTATGAGAAAAAAGACTTACCAAGAGCAGTGGATGAGATTGAATGAATGCAAAAAGATTAGGATTGCTTTAAAGTTWGGTGGATTTCTTGCTATTTTAACATTTTGTTGTTTTGATACTTTGCTATTTTTTTAAAGTAATATTTCAAAGATTTCTTCCTTTATTCTTTGTGATTTTTTTCAATGTTCTTTCATGGTAATTGAGTTCACTCTTTTATTTGTCACTTTTTAGATATTATTTCATAATTTCATAGAATATGAATCATATATTTGCAGAATGCTAATTGAAGAGCAAAAAAGGATACTAAATATCTTAGCCATTAGACTAAAAATAAGAAAGGGAAAAAAAAAAAAAAAAAA
>MEJB01000071.1:856456-874514 GCA_001752375.1 Rhazya stricta
AARRAAARRRKTWAAARRAWYCMAAAAAAAAAAGAAACATGTTTCTCCTATGCCATTCCAAGCTCTTTCCTTCCTTCAAAACTTCCAAAAAAGCGATTTTCTGTCCAAATCCCCAAGTGAATAACTGAGACCAGGATACCAAATACTCTTCAACTGAACAGGRATGTCCAAAAATTTKKTATGTAATCCTCCTTAGTTTGTATTGTTCCTACAAAATTAATCCGCAATGCCACTTCCGCCAATTAACTTTCTGGATTTAACTGTAAACAGCAAGCTAAGCTAGAGAGCACAAGCACGTAAGCAAGATAGGATRATCAWGCGCCATCTGTACAACGCTTCTAATCATCAGGGTCCATTTCRTCATCCTGCTCCCAGGATGGAACTCCACTGTTTTGAGTATTTCCTTCGGATTCCAACTGCTCCTCTATATCCATCTCATCTTCCTGAAATTCAACCTCATCAGGATTGGCCTCTTGAACTCCGGCCTCTGCAAGACTTTGTTCCAACCATGTTGGGCATTCATCCTGTTCTTCATAGAGTTGACGATAATTGATACCCTTCCTAGACCGCAAGATCTCAGCAGTCTTAAGAGTTGTACATGAGCATTCTGGGATAGGGTGAGAAAGGAATGAATTTGGTTTTGCTAGATCAAGTTCCCGAATAAGGCCTTCCTCCGCTAAGCTTTTATTGAGATGATCTTTCACGGAGAGAGTCCAATTACGTGGTGGATAATAAAGATGACTACTGGTAGCGTTGAGTAGTTCGGTAAGATATTTCCTAAATATAAATTTAAAACAAAAGAACCTATATAAGAAGGAAACCCCTTTGAAGCAAAGTTCATCATATAGCTGAAAGCTGTATTTGCAATGTCAGTACAAAGTGAATTATGTGCGCATGCCTAGTGTTTTAGCACAAGCATTTAAAACATAGAAACAATAAAACATATTTTTTATAAATAAATAAAATTGACCCATTAATCAGTTTCTCTGGGATGGCAACACGATAATAAACRGCGCGTCGTGACACTTTTTGCTAATAAAATATTTGGTTGAATTTTGGATAGGGCAAAAATGAGCCAATACGGAACATATCCTTTATTTAGAAATTATGGTACAAATAACTGATCTAAAACATCCACGTCTATTTCAGACTTCTACTATCACTAAAAAGAGGTACCAAAGATGAAAATATTATCATTCTTTAAAATAAAAGCATTCACTCCAAATAAACCAGTAGATCTATCAAACCATCAATAGTGATAAAACAAAACTATTTGATATCTTCAGCAAAATGGCTGCAACTTCAAAAACTAGTACACGAACCCAACTAACCCAAAAGTAAATAGTTAAAAKCAGAATGCCCCAATTAGAAAACCATACCTGTTAGGTCGATATGTCCTAGTAGAAGCCATCTTGTAAAGCCGGTGTCCCATGACCAAGCTCGCAAAATCTGGCCATCCACTACCATCATTGTCAAAACCCGGAAAAAATGCATTAGCTTCCACGGAGACAATGTAATCAAGGGCATCCCAGAGTAACCTGTGTGCTTGCTCCCTTAAATCAGAAAGTGTAGGGTTTGGCTCTGTATCATTTTCAGCTATCCAACCATACCATCCTTCTTTTTCATGTCTGTAAATAGGTCGATCAGGAGGTGGGGGAAGTGGCCTGGGACGAGGACCAGCCTTATCCCACTCATCCTTTTGTTGCTTAACACTTTTTGCAGGTAAAGATTCTAATGGATTTGGAGGAAGTGGAGTTTCTGGACCAAGTATACTGGCCAGCTCTTCTTTGCTGCACAAGGAAGTACGGTCCACTAAGTTGGTATACATGGCATGCAAAGGAATCAGAACCCGTTGACCACCAAAGGTTTCAGAACCTGCAAGGTATATCCTTGTTCTAGGAGGATATCCCATGGCTCGAAGAAGAAGTCCTACCTAAGTTTATGAAGAGTAAATTACACCATCAATTTCTGAAATTAAGGATCTGCTATACAAGCGAAGATTGAAATGATTTGATTCCTCCTTGTCTTAAAAGATTATCCTAATTTTCCAAACAGAACTTTGTTTTGCTAATAAAGCATTTCGATTAGGCTCYAGAATATTCAATAATTACTCTAGTGATACAAGAGAAGTTACTCCTTTTATCTTGCCTTTTTTCCCTTTCTTCAGTGAGGAACTTTCGGCACCAATTCAAAAAATACCCRTCCATCCAGAGTTCTTCTGAATATCTCATTCAGTCAMAAAGCACAATGCTCGGTCATAAATAAATAGCCCACAGTAGAAAATGTATTTGACAAGCTTTTGAAACACTCTAGGAACATTCCAGGTGTCTGAATTAAACATCTGACTTAAAATTGTTTCCCTAAGAAAAGGAATTCCAAAACATTGAATAGCTTAAAACCATTATAGTTATTAAAGGTAACCAGCTCTTCACAAGTACATGATCCAGTTTAAGATATTCTATATATAAATTGGACCTTTTAATGTCTCTACAATACATAATCCACTAATCTCATTCATCATTTCCTGATTCAAGTCTCAAAAGCATAAAAGAAAGTTGCAGCTTCCACAGGATCAACCACTATCCTGAATACATGATGAGTCATTGCTTCAGTTTTTTCACACAAACACACACACAGAGGGGGGGTCAGAGGTGCTTTTTTTTTTTTTTTTTTTTTTTCAAAACTCATCGAAAACAGATGACACAATGCAGGGTGTAGAAGTAATTTGGAGAGCTTAAACTCCAAAGCAAAACTTTTTTGCACACAGGAGCAACCCAGCCTATTATATCGCAGACAAGCTGAGAGTGGTTTGTCAAGAAAATTTGGTGGATCATATATAAACATTTAACTCTTAACTTCAAATTTACTAGAGGGAGAAAACATCTGAATCAACACTATGAAAAAAAAAATAGATATTAAAAGAATAGCTATAAGACATGACAMACAAATCTGGATGACTTGTCATTGAGGTGAAAATGAGCATCATGATAGATTTACCTCTTCAGGCATAAGAGGGCATGAGCCATTTCCTTTTTGAGCATATGAATCAACACTTAGTTCTTGATTTATAACCCCTTGTTTAATCAACTGTCTCCGCCGATACTGTATCAGTTCAGTATGTATATCCTAAAAAAAAAAAAAAAGAAAATATAGAATTATGATTCCCTACATGATCCTAAGCAAAAAGACAAAATTATAATAATAACAATAATATATTATTATTATAAATAATAATAATCACAATAATAATAACAATCACTCCAAGTATCTATGAAATAGCTTTTTCTATAAATTTAAACAATAAATAGAACATTAAACCATGCTTGTATTTAAACCACTGAAATTTGAGGAACACCAGAAGATATATCTTCTGTGCTTTTAAAATAGTGCACCGCATCAACATGAAAGTAGATTATTGTGATCTAACAGCACTCAKTACAATCATCCAAGAAAACCACCCAACCACAATCAGATTAACAACGTATTTATGAAAACTAAAGAGATTTATCACGGACCTGAAAAATTTCAGCACAACCATGATACGCTAGGGTATCTCTCTTGAGTCCCGGGTGATAAGCAAGGTAAGGTTGACCTGAAGCTTGTAACCTGCAGACAAGAATCTTTTAAGAGAATAGGAGACCAACAAGGTGCAGCTAATACTGAAATGTATAATAAAAATTAAGTGTAAAAAGTTCCTAGACCAATGAGATATATTATCACATTCACATAATTCAAACCACCAAAAGTAATATTTTGGCATGACACCTTGAGCTTGCTTGTAAGGTTTCTTCAAAAGTCAAGGAAAACTCAAAGCAAAAACATTTCTGCCCCAATGCTTTCCMCCCTATTTGATACGCATCCAACTTTGGCACATAGACATTAATAAAGTTGACAAAATGATTCTTAATTAATGATGAAATGCAAAGTAAATAAAAAGAGGACATGACAGAAAGAAGCATAAAAGGAGGAATGCATATCAACAGTCAAATGATTCTAAAACAGCTCAGCAGCAAGGAAGCTTTAACGTTTCCCATGGCTGGCAGCGTAGACTATAATCTAGCGAATGACCTCAAAACAAAGAATGCATATTAGTTGGTGGTATTACAGCAGAAGATATGACAATTTCCCATGAAATGTTGAGAGGAAAATATTGCAGGAAAATGTTGGAGGTACTGTGTAAAGTTAAAGGTCTTCTATATTGCTGGAAGAATACAAGAACTTCAGGAGTCATGGAAATTTGGCAGTATAATCATTTGAATTTACCATGTCACTAAAATGAACAAAAAGATTTTCAAGATTAGGCAAATTGCATAAAAGATCCGGATTATGTTTCCATTTAATTTTCAATCGTTTTAGACAGGTGTGCATTCCAACTTTTCTCTGTACATGAACTCTTAACTCTTTAGCATGTTTAGCATGCCACTTGTATGCAGCCTTTTTTAATGTAATTTAAGATCGTATTATTTACCCGAAATGAGAAACAGAAGCAATTCCGTAGTTTGCAGGAAAATGTTGTCCTGTGTAAAAGTAAAGTTCTTTTTCTAATGCTGCAAATATTCCAAGACTTAGAGAGCATGAGAAATATTCCATTATCAATAGTTGTCCACAATGTGATCCATGTCACTAAAAAATCAAACAGCAAAGAATGCTATTTACTAGTTCATTTAGGCAAATAGCCTGCTCGGATTATGTTTCCATTAATTTTCATCGTTGACAAGGTGTTGCATTCCAACTTTTTCTTCTACTACATGAAGTCTTAACTCTTTAGCATGTTTAGGCATGCCCTGTATGCAGCCTTTTTAATGTAATTAAAATCGTATTATTTACCGAAAGAGAAAACAGAAGCAATTCCGTAGTTTCACGCCACTTTTCTTTTTTTTTCAAAAAACATACTTTGTTCATTTCCAAATATTCCCCCTTAGAGAGAGGAGAAAAGGATTCATTTTTTCAATGTGGTCCACCCAAAGTGATGGCCAGTTAGAAGAAATTCAACAGCAAGAATGGCGTTATTTACTAGTTCAGTTACATATAAGTGCTGCGTATTGAGATTAATTTTAGACAGGTGGGTGCATTCCAATCTTTTTCTCTGTACTGAACTCTTAACTCTTTAGGCATGTTTAGCATGCCCACTTGTATGCAAGCCTTTTTTAAGGTAATTAAAATCGTATTATTTACCCGAAAAGAGAAACAGAAGCAATTTCCGTTATTTCACGCACTTTTTTCTTTTTTAAAACAATACTTGTCATTCAAAATATTCCCCCTTTAGAGAGAGAGAAAGATTCCATTTCAATTGTGGTCCCACCAAAGTGGATGCAGTTAAGAAGGGAAAATCAAACAGGCAAGAATGCTATTTACTAGTTCAGTTACATATAGTGCTGCTATTATGATTAATTTTATTGAATAAGTTAGATTATCAAAATTTACTAATGAGGCATTCATACTTAGGAAGTCAAATGTTTATGGAACTCCAATTAATCAGATTATCTGAGCTTTCTCCGAATTGTTATATTTCTTTTGAGTCTATATTCTCAAATTATCATCTTAATTTAGGCAAGAGTAAAATATGAGGTAATTGTGTTAGCCTCCTTAGTCATTGCCATGGTCTTCTCTGTTTCTATCCCAAGGAGCAACTCATGGATATCAGTCCAAGTTTTTCTTATATAGACATGGGAATAGGCCTTCTGGAAGTCCATGAAGGAATTAATTTAAAAGGAAAGCTTTTGTGAACCACAAAGTATCCTCAGTGCTTCGATCATGAAACCGTGACAAAGCTACATCTTTAAAGTCTCTTCAGTAAGCTTTAGATAGAAACACTTCATATAGTATTGTCACATTTAGGGAATTATTTGATTACAGGTAATTTTCTGTCAGTATTAAAGATACGGATACACACTGATGTCTAATTTTACAAAACAGCAGTACTACGTTCCAAAGGTTCAATATTAAGTGTTAAGTCATATCCCTATACAATCTGTCAAAACATTTTTCAACACTCTCCATCCCCAATTGAATGGCCAAATTTAGCTTGTCATAGACGTTTAGGAGAGTACTTGACTATCTTAATTTACCATCATTTACCCACAAATTCTTTCGGAACCATGTGTGCTAGTTGTTCCCTATCTATCTTTTTCCTTTAATTGAGATCAGTGCTGGAACCATAAGAAAGTAGACATTCATTTTGAGAAGGAGATCTGGACACTCAATTTGGGACATAGGAAAAATGACCTAATGGTCTTTACAGAACAGGAAACTACAACAGCTTAGATATCTATTGTTTTTAGCAAATAGAGCTCAACCAATCTATCTAGGAATTGCTGTCAAGCTTTCAGAATCCAATTGATTCTTGTTGTAGCATTACATAGGATTAATGGATTTAAAAGATTCTCCAAAGTATTATATAAACTTCTTGTCACCATTTTCTGGAATCGTTTTCTGTTCCAAGGAAAAAAAATGAAATTGTGTATTGTGGCTSAAACGTCAATGTGTTTAAGTGCCTCGATAATTTCAGAAGAACTTATTGAACCTTAAACCCAAACCTCTACTGTACTTCTCTAATTCAGGACAACCCACTATTATCGTGTATAGTTTTTCACTGTGCTGTCTAGATCAGGAAGAACACATTCTTCAAAATTCAACAATGCCTAAGCCACAAAAATTTTCTATACAGCTGCCCAGGCTTCTTCACTACAATTCAGGGCATTTGACCATTAGAATATATAAGTTGTCATGTATTTGACAAGATATTGGATTCAACTCAATCAGAACCAATGGTTTAAGGCAAATAGTATCTCCATAACATAATTCAAGGGTAATAGATCTTCCCCAAAAGACAA
Organism: Rhazya stricta; assembly: GCA_001752375.1. Taxonomy (NCBI): domain Eukaryota; kingdom Viridiplantae; phylum Streptophyta; class Magnoliopsida; order Gentianales; family Apocynaceae; genus Rhazya; species Rhazya stricta. The sequence continues at coordinate 863,290 of MEJB01000071.1, forward strand.
ATAACTAAYAACACACTCTTTGCTGATAATGCTTCAAATTATTTTGAGTCTCTTTATTAGTCAATCTGCAGTAGGAAGATATGTACTTCAACATATTTAGTATAACAGACAAAGGATCTTTTTTGATGACAAGATAGAACAGCCAGCATCTTCTATGCATGATCATGTGTATGTCCAGAACACAAGGATTCACTTCCTATTAATTTAGTTATTATGCAGTTCAGCAAGTACTCCAACAATTAGTATACTATAGAAGCTAATACAAATAAATATGAAGGCTTCTGTATTGGTATTTATGAGTTCTTTTTCTATTACACGCAATAATGGCACCCTATATCTAATATCTGCTAATTCTAGGCTACTTGTCACAGATAAGAAAATCAATGAAAAACCTAAAAATAGCAAGCGGCTTTTCTCACCTTTCCACCATGAGGTTGCCAAGTGCAAGAACTTCTGTACGGAAATGAAGAGCATCATATGCTATACGGCATCTAAGCCTTTGATATTCTGCCAAGCTTTGAGGAAGAATGGGCTGCAAAAAGATACTGGGTTACAAAGCCATGGCCATGGCCGTGGTCGATCATTTAAATCAATACAATCATGAAAAAGAAAATAATAATTTAGATCTCTATTGTCCAGCATTGGCTTCTAAAACAAACTATAAGAAAAGAGAACCAATCATATAGAAGCCAATCGAAGTTCAYCCAAAAGAGCCTGCTCAGTTCCTGACAAAAGACTAAAGCCGCAAGTATAACCAGGTGTAAGCCCATGTTAACCTGAGTCCTTTCAACTGAAGGTTATTGTTAACATGCTGAGAATCACTTCAAAAGACTTTGAAGGCACACGACATTTTGAGCATTCTTATGGTTCATTGGTTCAAGGGAGTAGATAATGTGTGATACAGAATTAAGCTATCATTGTAATAGGTTTTAATTACATAATTCGAACTAACCTTCAAACTTTTTTACTAGCCCACTACAACTAAAGATCATTATTGAAGCAGCTCAGCCGCCTCAGCTGCACCTTAAGTTGAGAATTAAACATGAGAGGACCCAAACAAGCACCACTCAGACTACCGGATCAACACCAACTGACAGAAACRCTTATAAAAAGCACAAGAGAAGCAAAAACAACTCCATGGAAAGCAAAAAAAGATTCCTATCAGATGCAATTACGCCCAATATGTATATTAAGCCAAAATATGTTTAATAATATGACCATAAAGTCAAGTGCTGAATCACACAGCAACGGTTGAATATGGCCAAGGGACTTAGCAAAGCAAAATCACAAAATCAYGCTGCAAAAGGTGCATGGAGAAGGTAAGATATATTAGCTGCCATGAAAGTTATTACATGTAATAGGCTTTTGAAGGCATGACTCAGATTTATATATCTCATTTATGTTTAACAGCTTCTTGAACAAACTTAACTAAAGTCTTTATCACATTATTGTTTCAGTTGTTAACTTTTCATATGAATGGAATATCTTCATTAACAGTCCTATCGCCTATGTTCAGGTGAAATACCAGATAATAAAAAAGATCCTACTGAGGAGAAGTTCGAGGCAACTACACAATTATTCTGAGAACAAGTAACCGTTTCCTTATAAGGCAACACACACTTCAAAGGAGAATACAAAACTTGTACTATTTAGATGAGGTTCTTTTGGACACAATTGGAGACAGARACTATACCTGGAGGCATCCTCCATTAGTTATTATGAGTCCAATGACCTTCGCTTTCTGTAGTTTAGGTAAGATGTTGGTAAAATAAAAACTTGGAGAAGCTTTAGTTTGAGGTCTAAAAGTTGGGAACTTTTTTCGTTTTCTGGCCTCCTTTAGATCTGRGGGAAGATCGCTCACAATGATTACATCATTTGCCAGAGCAGCAATGAACTTCTCCTCATTGTAGATATACGAAAAACTCTTGAACATGGAACTGCAAATAATCAAATATCAGTTCTGCACTCAGCTTAAGAATTCTGATATGATTTTGTCCTATTCACTTTGATATACTATCTACCTGATTCCTTTTGAACGAGAACTTTGTTGAATCTCCGGTATAACAAGAGTAGCATTTAGAAGCCTTGATACAGCTACTAGATCGCAAATCTAATCATATTTGTCATCGATCGTAAACTTTACAAAAAGAGAAAGAAATAATTGGAAGAATAAAGCTCAAGACAAATGGAAAAAGTAGGAGCATACTGAAGTTCTGATGTTCTCAAAGCCACCAAAAATTTTTGCATATATGAAACCATTATTCTTTGTATTTGGAGCTGAAATAAGAGAGGAAATCATTTCACAAGAAGATTAAATTTAGTAGCATAAAAGTGCAACATTAAACTTAAACCTTAAATAACTACTCAAAGAAAAAGATACAAAGTTACTGCTGATTTTACTTGTAAACTTATCTGTGCTGCTAATGCTTTCATATAGCTTCYAGATTTCAAATTGTTCATCTTAAATATATATATATACGTCAGATTTCTCTAAGCCCCATCCAATTTCAAAAAATTTAGCAAAAACAATGAAAGCATGCGATATATATGCAGATACACACAATAAGATGAAGGAATATATGGATACAAACTCTTTATTGGTTAAGCCCTAATGTGGTTTCATCTATTTATAAGCACATAGCTTTTCTTAAGGAAGAAGCATATCTGAAATAATGCAACAAAACTTTCTGTTTCCAGGCATTAAACCAGTAACGATAAGAATTATTTTGAAAAGCATACATAAAATAGTTATTACTATCAAATATCCAAAAATAACCTTCAGAGCATTCTTCTCCAACTCCTTCATCTGCAGAGTAGATTACTTTGTCTAGGTGAATGAAAAAAGATAGTTTCCTCGTAAATTCACACCTCTGATGCATCAAAAGATACAGACATCCTCAGTTTCTAGTGAAACTAAATGTCCCCTTTTTGATAGATAACTAAACAGATCRACATGTAATTTGTTTAGTTCCCGAAAACTATCTGCAGGTACTATGGAGTTGATTCTTCTAGAGCAACTGTCATAACGAAGCGTAAAAAATTAACAAAAGCAAAGTTGACATTCATATCAAAATTCTCTCTTTTCTTTATTTTCAATTTTTTCTTTTTCTTTTTTTCTTTTTTGGGGTGAGGTCGGAAGCATGGACATAGTGAAGAGGCAAAGGAAACCATCAGCAAACACCAATGCGAAACGATTTCATGCCACCTGATCTAAGTTAAACTCCTTGACTTCAGATCAACATCCATATGTATAAAYTAATTCCCAAAGCTTCTAGTGATGCATCAGCAACCTAATCTTTATTCTTGTCCCCCTTCATTGGACGTGGACAACTGTCCCCTAACCTAACCGCCTTCTGGAAGCCTCCAGGCAATAGAACACAATCACCCAACAAATCTAATTAGTATGATCAGACTTCAGTTCAAGCCAAACACAACTAAATAATCAGTTAGCATAAACAATATTGAATCACTTCMTGTCTCCCATTTTCCACAATTTCTGTCCCACGTTACCAGCATTTCTGATAAGCTGGTAGTTTTTACCCAACACAAGAATCATTTAGAGAAGCAAAACAACAATGAAGCAGAACAGATGTACATTCATATCAGATCTTGAACCCCTCAAACSCCCTCACCAAAACTACTATATGACTGTCTACGGAATTACAAAACATCAAAAAGCCAAATTTACTACGCACATTACCAGGATATGCGGTTCTTGGTTTTGCATACGGCTGCAATGCCGTCAATGACTTAACCTGGCCCCACAACCTCCAATGCCCTGAACCCTATCAAATTTTTTGAACAAATAGTTCAAGAAGAGTTCAAAGAATTATAAATACATACAGACGCAAAAAAWGTTACAGMACTTTTCATTCTCTTTTTCTTTTTTACCTTTTTTCCAGGAGCATTTATTAGATCATTATCGAAAGCTACCATTGCACTGTACGGTACCAAATTAGCACTCGACTTAGCCAGAAACAAATGSACTAACAACGACACAAATGACAATACAAGCCCTGCTAATGCGGCCCATTTTATTTTCGATTTCATCTCCAAGATTTCAGTCCAAATTTATTACCCCAAAGAGCCAACAGTCAATCTGCAAACCAAAGGAAAATCAGAAAACAATAAGAAAAAGACATAGAATAGAGTATTATCCACTGCATATACACAGTAAAGAATTGGCATTTTACCAGCAAACTTTGGAGGCACGGATGAGATAAAATATCGGAATCACTCCATTCGGCAATGGCGATTCTGAAATGCAGAGAAAACGAGAAACTCTAGGGTTTAAGAAATTGGGTAAATTGAGTATGAGTTAAATCCCGAAACCCGAAGTTGGATCGAGGTCAAAATTCGGTGGTACATATCCAACGCACATGTACACCTATGCATACACACGTACATATATAGAGAAGGTACTTTGCGATTTGATCTTCTGTTGGAGAGAGAAAGCGTGCGCGTTGTGTGTTTGTGTTGTGTTTGGGAGAGAAGTGAATACTGAATGAGTGTGGAAGAAGCGAAGAACAGAACAGAGCGGAGACTCTGTGAAGAGTGCCGGGCAGTCTGTTTGGAGAATTACCCGTTTTTCTCTTCTTTTTTCTTTTCCTTTTTTTTTAATAGTTTGAGGGTTTTGTAAATGATTTTAAAAAATTATTGGGAGATTATATGTTTTGCATTTACCTGAATTTATCTGAATTTAGGTAAATTATGAATAGATTCAACAGAATCTAAAATAATAAAATATTATAAAAAATTATTAAACCATCGATAAAATCATCATTCATATATGCCCTCCAAATATATATTGAAAAGTTAATAATCTCCTAATTCTCTAAGGCTAGATTTCCTATGTATTAGATTCCCTATGTATTACCATAGCCTCCTCTCTCATCATTGCTATAAAGATGTATTATTCTTTGTTGCACTTTTAGCACAAAATCATGCTTATTGAGTTTGATGTTGAAGGGTAAAGAAGGCTGTGAATAAATATTGTTGCGATTTCTTCTACTTAAGGAGAGAATATTATATATCTAGTTCACGAATTTTGTGAAAAATTATGTGTGATGAGAGAAGAAAATAATTTTTATTGTGAAATAAAAGAAATGTTTAATAGTAGATATTGGAGAATACAAAACCATCATGTTATTTGACAAATATCCATGCACAGCATTCTTTGTGATGGTTGTTCTTCTCATGTGATCAAAGATATATATTTAAATAAGAAAATAAGTATCAACGCCGATTGTTGATTCAAGTGATAAAAAATTTGGTACCCCTAGTAAGATCTTTGAGTTTGACCTTTATGAATAGGACAAATAACATTTGAAGAGCTTTGAATCCGAAGTGGTCAGAATCAAAGGTTTCTAATTTCAAGTGGTTTAAATAATATATAGAGTAATTATAACAAAGCAAGTGTTGCAAATGTTAACTAATGAAATCTTATAAGCAATCATATTTGAAAGCATGCTCCTATATTGACTTATTGTTTGGATTTTTCTTGCTCTAGGTATGTAGTCTGAGAAAGAGATGGATAATGAGAGTATTTTTCTAAATATGATTCTAAAGATTTAGTTTGATGGGAATTAGTTATGTGTTAGGTGCTAGGGTATATATGGCAAATCTTAAAAGAACTAGTTTAATAAATTTAGGGTTGCCTATTTGCCAGACTAGTACAATCCATGAAAGACCGGCTCCGGAGGTGATAACAAATCGTGGGGGCTCAATCATAGCTGGACATCGAGGAAAGGTCAGCGAATCAATAGAGCAATCTCAACCACAAGGTTGAGTGGTCAACATATTCGGGGACGGTGCACTACGATCATGGGCACAAGGGTAGTTATAGTGATAATAATGTATTAGGGTATGGTTGAAAGGGAAAGACAAAGTATGTGGTTTGATTTCTTAATTAAAGGTTACTTATGCAAGTTAAATAGGCAACTAAAATTAAGCGAATCCGGTGTTTCTAAAAAAGAAGCATTTTCTGAAGAATTGTGATCACGTAACTTAATAGAATGTGAAATGTATCCCGATGTTGAGAGGCGAAAAGTCAATTACATTGGAATAACCACCTTTAGACACACAATTTTATGATTGTGGGTAACTCGATTTAGATACTATCTTTGAATTGAAGAGTTGGACGAAAAGGGAAGGAACGTGAGAAAAATTTAGGCCACTCATCGTGAGTTTTTGTGCAGTTTAAATAAAGGGAGAGGACTAGTCGGATTGGTTTAGTAAAATTTGTCCAACTTGGTTCCATCTAGAAGTGAATGGTAAAGGAGGGAAAGCATAGGTTTGGCSAAAATGTAGAAGTATAAGGGAAAGGGAAGTAAATGACTTTTTTAAGTTATTGAATTAGGACAGGGAAGGGAAGGAAAGTAAATCACAAGGGTATCACTTCCTCGGAACACGAGCATCTCGTTCCCTCCCAAATTGGAGGGATTGAAAGAGAAATGTTTGGAGAATACAAGAGACACCAATGATTTTATATTCACCTCATTTTTTTAGTTTTATATATTGATTAAGAGAGACAAAAAGGGATAGAAAAGTAAATTAAATAGATTTTCTTTCTACTCTCCTCTCTCTAGAGAGAAGCTTTGAACCTAGTGAGAGAATTCACAACATGTGCTCCATCTCTTCCTTTGATCTTGATCACTCCTTTAAGTTTCCACTCAAATATAATTTTACAGTCCCTTGGTTGCAGACGACTATACAATGAATTATCAAACTAGATTTTCATCGGCCCAAAACACAATCCCCTACAGGAGATTACAGTTCTACTTGATTCTAGGTTGTTAGGCGCCTCTTTTGTTTTCAGCCTTGTTCTTTGTTCTATCATGGTCGTTCAATGTTTTGAAGGGTTTGTAGGGTGGTTTTCTCCGTTTAATATCTAGTTTTTCTAATTTCTTCATTATTCTTAGCTTTGGTTCTTAGACTTAGGCTTTATGGAGTTCTACTGTTTTTAATCCTCAAGAACCTATATTTTTTTTTCTTATTTTATCCATAAAAATCTTAATCATCTACAAATTCCCTATTTTTCTCATAAAATTGAATTTGAATTCCCACTATCTAGACTAGCTACTATCTGTATGAGAAGTCCATGCTACTCATAGCAAATTTATCAAACCTCTATCTTCTCCTCAGTCTGCTCTTGAGGRTTTATTTAAAGCTTTCACGAATRCTACTCAATACCTTGAATCAACTTGGGCCGCCATGACCARACTATTATCAAGGTGACAAACAACGACAAGGGGGTTGCTCCAAATTTTGTACCCCAGGCAATTATAATCGACACAAAAGCCCTACTTTTCTCATCCTTTTCTCATCTAAGGTTTTTCTTAGTGCAAGAACCAGTCTACTCTTCAATCTCTCCCACCCAGGTGAAGAAGACATAAGTTAGGATAACTGCAATACCCAAGTAAGAGAAAACAATGTGGATCAGTCTGTTCTCAATTAATTGCAAGCTTGGGGTTAGCATTAAGCCCATTGCCTATATAAGTTGGCCGAGGTACTTGTAAACCTCAACGACCTTGATAATGTTCAGCATGTTGGGGTACTACCTGATTGGTTACTGTAGGAACTTTCTTGATAAGCAAGCYTTTTTTTCAAGTCAGTAATTCTTAGACTACCAAATAAAAATACAATTCACATAGCAGTGGTTGGCTTATTTTCAAGTTTTGACTCTAAAGTGCATCAAAACAAGGTCCTCTCTGCTGGACCATACTCTATTTATGGCAGACTATTAATGCTTAAAATCATGCATGACTATTTTGGCTTTGAAGTTGAAGAACTCAATAATTTTCTAGTTTGGGTGAATCTCTTGAGCCTCCTCCTTGAATGTTGGGATGAGAAAGCTCTCAATAAGATTATCTCCCAAGTTGGGAAGCCAATTCATGCGGACATTTTAATAGCGACAAAGGAACACATCTTCTATGCAAAGTGCCTGATAAAAGAGATGTTTCCAAGGAAATAGGTCACACCATTAACATCAAGTTGCTCGAAAAATCAAGCATGCAACCAATTACCTATGAGCATGAGCTAAAGTATAAGGTAATTGGTCATACACTACCAAAACTGAGGGAGCAATTCAAGGATAAGCCCTACCCAACTAGTTTATATGAGGAGAGAGACAAAAGCAAGAAAACTTAAACAACTTTTGCTGCACTGCCTTCTCAATTGGAAAACCATGTAGCACATGATATAAGCTACATCCCAGGAATATATGCATCTAAAATCAGTCAACGACCTATAAGTCTGAAGCTAACATGGTTTATACAAAGATCATCAAGATAAACGAGAAAGCGAAGGCAAAGACTAATCCACCACTTGCTTTGGCAATTGTTCGACCAACATAACGGGACATCATGACTTGGAACGTTGTTCAACCAACATTCTTGCCAGAAAAACCTTAGCTTGAAAGGGCATACCCAGTCCTCATTCTCATGAAGTTTAGTTCTTGTAATATAAGAGGTTTTCAGCCTTTCCATGAAATAAAAATGAGTTTTCTATCACCTAAATTCCCCCAAAATTGATGGGATGTGCATTCTTGAAACCAAATTGAAATTGGACAAATTGCAGTCCCTTACAAAGACCAAATTTGGCTCTTAGTAGCAAATCAATAACTTTCATAACCACTGAGCTATCAGAATCCTAATCATTTGGAACCAATCCAAAGTTCACATTGCTTCCTTGGATATCACCCCCAAGTTATCCATTATCTCATGATAGACAAAATCACATGTGCAATAAAGCTTCRGTCATGTAAGTATACACGATCCACAAATAATATAGAGTGAATAAGAGTATCGTCCAACAAGGATTGTTGGTTTAAGAGTGATGGTTTAAATTCTTAAAAAAATCAATTGATTTATTGATTGTCACAAAAATAAAGTAAAATAACTAAAATTATCTAATCACAATTATTCAAAAATAAGCACAGTAATCGCACAAAYGATATGACCAAGAGCTTAAAGGTGAGTTAGAGTTAAGAATCCCTATGTACTAATATCCAAGAAGTCAAAATATCAATATTGCAAACAGGCTGCAGCAATAACTTTTGAGCAAAAGCTACAACAAATGTTTAGCTACTACATTAATGCTGCAAACCGGCTGTAGCAATGACTTCCGAACAGATGCTACAACAAAGGTTTAGCTACTACGTCAATCCTGCAGGCAGGTTAGAGTAGTGACTTCTGAGCAGACGCTACAACAAAGGTTTAGTTATAATAGAAACGCAAATCGAGACAGAAATGACTTCACCCTTTCAATGTGTTGGTCCTTGTTCCTATTTCACTAAATTATTCTCCCAGTCGAAGTTACTTAGCTTAAAGAACTTGAATAAAGTTCAAGTCTCATATGATCTTATGGGTGGAATATGAATGTCTCCAATATTCTATGGTATCCCTAAGATATTAAACCTTATCTCAAGATAACCAAACCCACATTTATTCAATTTTTCCACCTTTTTAGCTACCTTTCGGAATTCAAGAAGCTGACACAAATATTATTCATGGCCAGTAAAATAGTGAATATAAATAATATATAACCTTGAGTAAAGCATTTATAAAGAGCAAACCTTGCTCAAATCATTGAAATAGACATTATATACATAGGTTTATCAAAACTCTAACTTTTAAGAAGTTAGTTCATGTTCTTGGATGAAATGAAATACAAGATGTGAAAGATTAACATATTGAAATGCAATTTGAAATAATCACTAACAGAAGGAGAAACAAAGCCTAAAAAAGTTGATGAAGTCCAATGGYGAAAGCTTCCTTGAAGTCTTCTTCTTCTTCCAAGCTTCCCATTTTTTGCTCTCTTTCTCTCTCCTCTTTTCTCTCTCATGCGTTTTTCTCTCTTGATGCTTTGAATTCCAAAATGTCTTGGTCGTTTTAGCCTTCTCCCTTTTGTCCCATGAAGCTTGCCTTGAAACCTTGGCAAAAAGGTGTCATAAGCACTTTTTGCTTTTCTCATTTTTGCTTTTTCACTTTGCTTTTCACCTTTTTGGCTTTAGAAAAATTATCTCCTTTATCCAATGATGACTATCCTTTTCTTCCTTTTCTTTTTTCTCGTAAAATTCAGTGCTACAGCATTTTGTCGCAACATTGAATAAATCTTCACTTGTTCATCAAGTGACCTTCTGTTTTGCTTATAGAATCATCTTCCCTACAAAATAGAGTATTTTATATTAGCAAATGGACACAAATTCTATAATTTCAAACTGTTGTACAATTAAAGTCACTTTGTCGATTCCAAACAATATTCAAGGCAAGATAGTATAAARTCAGATTTTATCATGCTAAAAATGGTGAAAATATGTACATAATCTCTAGTAAAATCAATGATTTGCTACTCACATTATCTCATCACTTGTAAGGTACCATATTAGCCTTTTCTTTGCAAATTTTATTTATTGYTTCCACTCAATTGTTTCTAGGAGACCACTTTCGGATAGCCTRCTCCAATTGCCCTTAAATTGCACCTTACCAAGGATTGCCATGAAGTACTTTAACAATGTACTCAATCCAAAGAAAGGTGTAATCGGTCAGATGTTATATGTTATAAAATTTATGCTCTCGAATGTTGCTGCTTGCAGCCAGACTATTGGACTTATGGTCCATAGGCTACTTCTATACATGGATCAATCACTTAAATTGGAGCAAGCTAAATAAGGTTATGATAAAAAATTCTTGATTGCAAGCTAATATTCATGGCCTTACTAATTTCCTTCATTCTGGTCCTCTATCTGACCATTTTCACTACAGTCTCTTTRTTTTAGGAAAATGGAAATAGTCGTAAATCGTTTAGCTTCTTCAACATGTGGAGTGTGCTAAATTTCAAATCTGATCACTTGACATTTGAAGCAAGACGTGAGGTACTTTAAACAATTTATTCTCTACAAGAAACTTCAATTGYTAAAGAGACATTTTAAGAAGCTTAATGGGAAGCACTTCAATCACACATTTTCTAGGACATCTAAATAAAAGGAAGATCTTGTACCTGTCTAGCTGCAATTTTATGACCATCCTATTAATATTGAGTATCAGATTTGATTTAAGAAAGGGAGCCACAAGATTTGGTGAAATTTAGAGATGCTTCATTTATTAGCAGGTGAATTGTACTCATCTAAACTTAGAGATAGGTGCACCACGGTGTTTCGCTCCTCGGTTAAAAAGGAATGTGAAGCATAATCACATTATGATTGTCTATACATTAAATTGCACTAC